>DWLR01005197.1:0-11207 GCA_018246295.1 Papilio alexanor hazarajatica
TATGGCACATTCCCCCCAATGATGCAGTCAATGGGGGAGGCCTATGTCCAGCAGTGGACGATCATAGGCTAAGGTGAGTGAGGTCAGTTAATTTAATAAATCAATAAGGCCTAGTAGGAAGGGGGGAATAAATAAGGCCTGTAATATCCTGTGAGATTCTGAGATCTGTGCAGCCGTTTAGGCTGAAGGTCACGATTGAAAGGACAATATACATACATACATACGTACATATATATAAAAGTGTGTATGTGTGTGTGTGTGTAAATGTTGTGTATACCTTTTATCAATATGTTCATCTGTTTGATCTTTATTCATTGTATTTGAGTGTTAACATGTTATTGGTGTACCTTTTTTATAAATATAATAATACCCTTCTGTCAGTCGGACAATAACATTAATTAATAAGTTTCAGAAAGGACAAATATCATGGTGACAATAAAGCATCAAAAGTTCAGAAAGTTCGGTGGACCAGGCGGTCTTACGGTAACCAAACTGCGACTGAACCACTGGACGCAGTTTGCAGTCTCTATGTGTTTATCTTGGACCAATATTATTTATACATACCTATCTAGCTTTCCAATTGTATACTGCAATTTCAAAACACCTCTTTTAACTTATAGTGTCAACGACGGTTCGGATATTTTGCTATATTTTGCATGGATGTATATAAATAAGAAAATGGTTTTATTATTCGCATAAATAAAAAAAGTCATTTATGTAGTAATACATACATAACACAGTGACTATATCTCTAATCTTTTCTTGTCTTCTTCTCAGTGCTACCCCTAAATCCATAAACCTATATCTATGCACCCATAATTGTTTTAATAGTATTTGATTAAGAGATATTAAGCAATGAATAAGTGAAACAAATAAACATTTTATTGTATTTAATTGTAACTTTGTGTATTTTATAATATTTAAAATAAAACAACGTCAAAAATATGAGAAAGTAGGGACACGCGGATACTAAATATTAAGTAAAAAAATTAACATCATTAAATTTGCGTTTATCACGGCGTAATATGCGGTAGGTGTATTTTAGTATTTTCCAATCGGTTTCACAAACTAAATTCAGCCGTTTTGCATACAGAGAATATCGTAAATCACCAGCCGGCGACGTTTATTGAACGGGCGCGAACCGACGGCCGATGAATCGAGAGTAAATTAATAATCGTATTACTTTTTCAGTGGAATGCAAATATTTGATGATTGCGTTGCGGCGAGTGGCGCGCGGCGATAGCGGCCGCGGCAAACACCCGCCTGCGAACTGTCTTCTGCGCTGCACTGTTCATTTTCAAATCGTCCATACTGTGAAGATGTATTGCTTTTTAATTGACTTTAATTTAAAAAAAATGTAACGAAATTGTACCCTACGGTCGGGTTACTATAAAACCTACGAAGCTACGAGTGTTTCAGGATTTGCTACGCTTGAGGCTCTACATTGCTATGAACTAAACAATAATATAATTGTTGTCCAGTAGTTGTTAAAAGTTTCTTGTTCGAAAAAATTGCGTGTAAATAAAAATATGACAATACTATTCTTTATAAATTTACAAAATTTTGTTTCTAACGTTGGAAAGAAAATGCAATAGATTTATACTCCCTGTACTTCATTTATATCAAATACAAGTTTAGAGAATTTTTTGAAAAACCAACAAAAAGTAAGTAACGCCTCGTTACAACGAGGTGTCGGCCCGAGGATGTGGATCTCAGTAAATTATTCCCGCGGGCGGCTGTGGACGGTTTAATGAATTTTTAATCGAATTACAACTTCGGGGCCCGTGAGAAATTTTACAGATAAATCTTAACGATATTATCTTGATATAATGAGAGACTCATTGTGTCCGACATTCAGTTGTGGTGAACTAAACAAATTTATTTTATATGGACTTAGAACAAATAAAGCAACGGTAATTTTTTCCGAAGATGACATGACTGAGTCGTGTGTAATCGTCCTATTTAAATATATTAACTTTAAAGTAAGAAACTTTGATATTTGGGATTATTTATTAACTGACTTCAAAAAAGGAGGAGGTTCTCAATTCGATTGTATTTTTTATGTTTGTTATATAAATTTGAATTCAATTAAACAAGATTATTTAGTTGTAGTTTTTTTTTTATTTAAAAATTAATTTGTTTATAGCTTGAACAAATAAACGTGTTGAAACTGCAAAATGTATGGCAACCGACGAGAGATAACAGCCACTAAAAGGGATTGTCAAGATAACACATGATGTACTCTGAGCTTCAGTGTTGGATTGTGCTTTAGAATATATCATAGTAAAAAACCTACGAACAGACTCAGATTGATAGTGCGCATTTTGAACGCAAACATGAACCTCGGTGAATGCGAACCTTGTAAGTGGCCGAGGCATGATACGACAAGCGCACATTATATATAATCTAATATGTACGAGGGCACCACTAGATGCGCCCTTTTGCGAAAATATTAAACAAATAAAGGCGGCAACATACAATCTAGAACTTCCAGACGTGTGTGTCCATGAAATGCGCGGTTACAACGATTGCAATGTAAAATCACGAAAGGATCGAGCGTTGGAAATGTAGTGTAATTATGCAATATTGATGCAGAAATATCAAGAGATATGCTTTTGTTTTTAGCTCTGTAAATATTGCTTACAATGAGAACTGGAAAAAGTTTAGTAAACAGTACACATTTTGATATTATTTTTTAAAAGTTTTGTCAAATAACTTTCCAATATTATATTTGAGAATATATTCCGTTATTGCCGACCTGCGTACCCTCTGTCATAAAAACTCTAAAAGTTTAGTATTGTGTATTTTAATTACATCATTTTTTAAAAGAAATACACTAATATTTTTACTTTACAACACGGAATTCAGTAATATATTAAATGGATAATAAAAATAGAGGCACGTTTCCTAACATGTTAAGTTAAACAAACACACTAGTAATTAATTTAAAAAATAGTTGGTAGTGTTGTTACCTCTCTTTTTTTATAAAGTATTAGCAGATTATTCCAAATAATTTACTAACATTTCTTGTAACCATTTCAACTAAGCTTAAAAGCTAGTGATAGGATATGGATCACGACAATCGTCGAGTGGTGGGATTCGAACCCAAGACCTCATTATCGGTAGATTTAACCATTAGCCTATTGGGGCTTCTTCTCTCATCCGATATTACGCAAAAGTATAAATTCATCTACGTTGTGTCACAACATGTGATATCGTGATACTTCCGCGACCGAACCAACGTGTTCTTGCAAGAGTTGAGGTCTCTGGCTCTACCAAATTGAGTTTTATACGTTTGATATTAAACAGATTTACAACGAATTACTGCTGGTTAGATGAACGTATAATAAAAATATATACTAAGATTTCTAAATAAAACTTTCATAAATTTCCTTACAAACTCTCCTCCTTCAGCTTTTCAAAACACTATGTAAATTTACGTTAATTCTAAGAAATGTCGTAAATTTAATTTAATAATAGAGTAAACTTTATTTTTTACCTGGATGAATATGAAATAATTGCTACAATTAATTTAATTTAGTTGTTTGAAAGCATTTAATTTCCAGTGTTACTGGCGGAAGCATAGATGACTTGCAGTTGTGTTGCACAATTGAATATTGGACTGCGTGACGTCCAATATTGACTATGATTTTCTTTGACTAAAATTGAATCAAACCGCATTATGATATTTGTGTTGAATGATGCTTTGTTTTCGATTAGTCTTCGGTTTGATTTGGCTGTGATATTCGGCAAAAAATGTACCTAAGCACTTTGCACATATGGCACCCCGGCCAAGTAGCATTGAATTAGCTGTACATTGACACAAAAGATATATTGATAAAGAGCTAAACTACTAAAGGTTTATAAGAATGTATAAATACAAATGCCATATAAAGGTACATGGCATTTGCGTTTTCTAATTTTATGGTTAATTATTCCGAAACTAATCTAACTTAACTTTTCTTTTAAAAGCTAAACAAAGTCATGAACTACTTTCAATTTTTATAATATTTAACTGTAGCGAAATTTACGCCTCCGAGGTTGAGTTGCCAACGTCGAAAATATTGAAAATAAAAAAAGGGTCTGATCACCTTTTTATGGTGTAATAAGCGGAGCCATTATTGGGGTCACTTTACTACGAGCTTGAAAGTGAACCTCGTCATTGCGCGGATAATATTTTGCGCCGTATCACTAAAATAAACATATCCATAAAGACTTGTGAAAGAAATCGACTAAAATGACCGTGATCCATAAAACATTTGGGAACTGGCTGTGTCAGTGTTGCGTTATTATGTGTTAAACTAGATACTTAAATGTATAGATATGACTAAATAGTATATAACACCATTTGGTATTTTGATAACCGGATCACAAAATATTTTAAACTGTAAGTTCTGTCAAGATGTTAAAATAACAAAACGCATCTGAAATCACCAATTGTTAGTTATTTATTTATTTATTTTTTTAATTAAGAAACTCTTTTAATCCAGTTTCAGATCACATTTCCTCGAAGCCCAATAAGCGAAGCATCAAGTACAGAAATCACCGATAGTGGAATATTTAAAAAAGTAGTCCTAGTTAAAGAATTCCTTTCTCAGAAACCGGACGAAAGTTTGTTAAAGCATCAGCAAACATCTTTACCAGAAAAAAGGTGACGTAAAACCGTGTGAGCGATAAAATATCACTTAGTGGAAACATACCCTGCGGCGATACGCAGCGGCGCGTGCCCGCGCATCAAACATCCGGATTTGCAGCCTTGCCGGCTCAAACGCTCCAATCCAAGTGCAAACGTTTACTCAAGTTCAAAAGAATATTGGTATTTGTATGAACTTTGCTGAAATGAAATGATAGCCTACGGGTCAATGCCGACACACCGTGACTCGCTGCTTTTTTAGTCTATACTATCTATATAGTATCTATATAATCACAGCTACAATTTGGATAGATAGAGATAAGGGCTAGATATTTTTTTTTGTTTTGTAGTTAGACATTTAATTCTATTTCAGGAACTCCAAAATTTATAGATCAGATTGAAGACATTTTCTTTGCGTGTATTTTTAAACTATGTAAATAATAATTATTTACTCCATGAATTGCTATGCTCTGGGGTTGTGTAAAGCTTCTATAAATGAGGGGTTCTTGGCTCTTGGCTCCTGAGGCTCTTGATAAAACACTGGTGTAGTTTTATTTAGGCAAGTCAGTCTTCCTTCTGCATGCACTTCGTTTTCTCGGATTCTATGTATCGAGTTGCAGGAGTTAAGATTTTGTGACTCGCTTTCAATAGTCGTAACATAAAAACTGTTCTATAGGTCTAATACTATTCTAAATAAATACCGGACACTATAAATATAAATACTGCACTAGAAGATATTTGATAAAACTCGGTTTCACATTAAATTCTCCAACATCCAAGAATGTAGCAATATTTTTCAATAGCACCAGAACATATTGCGTTGAAAACAATACGAAATTGAGTACAAGATATTGACCGAGGAGATATTGTATCAGGCGGATAACATACTCTCGAATCACAATTCTAAAGTTTATTCCCGAGGATACGGCGTTAAATTCCACACAACTCCTCTCATACGATACATTTATTTTGAAAATCTGCGGCGGAGCGGCTCAAGTCAAGTGAATGGAGAATATTACGTGGGATATGAACCGCTTTGATGTATCAAAGTAAATTATATTTCCGATGTAGCGGCATATTCGGTGCCGCGGCACCGTGTTGTATAATTAAGTTATTTATGTAATGAACGAGTTTAGCGTTTTATTTAGACTGTGGGTTTTGTATTAGTTGTGTACAGGAGCAATAAAAGAAACTAGTATATTAAAAGTCTCATCATCAAGTAACAACTAAACAAACAGTCTATACTATATTTATTATAACAATATATATATAAAGATTTGTTAGAATACTGTTAAAATGTATGACATTTTGAAGTTTGTGGTAGTGCCAAATAAAAGTTGTGCGATTGGTTCAGAAGTTCTCGGCCTTGTTGTGAATTAATTTCAAATCAAAAGCGAAACAAATCGCGCGACCTGCATCTTGATTAGCTGCCGTGTTCGCCCTCTATATTGATCCCTGATCACTCTTCATTTTTTTTTATTACTTAACATATTTTAACTTTCATTTTTAATTAGAAATTGCTATCCTAAATTTTACGTAAAGTACGACCTTTAACTATAGTCGTTAAATTTGACTCAGATCGTGTCAAGTTCCTATGAGAAAGGCTACTGCTGAAACAAAATAAATAGCAGGCAGCGGTATTAAATCTATATTTTCTTATTGATATAGCTTTTAAGATCACTTTTTAAAATGCTTTTTATCATCTAACTCTATAACTAATAGCGATGAAGAGTAACTCGTACATCACTATCGTACAATATACAACAACATATATACAATATATACACTGTCTAAGATAAAACATTCTGCCGTTTCGGGATCACAGAAAGGGTTGATTCAAGTCCGATTAACAGCCTATAAACGCCTGACTGCGTTATCGTGCTGGTTCACTGTATTGCACTAAAGTCAGTGGCGCTGAGTGCGTTTCCATTCGCGCTACCGTTACGCACACATGTCGGGCTCCGATTGCGATCCTCTCGCCTGCCCATATTAAATGTTTGCCTCCAAACGTTCGCAGGTGAAAGCAAACAATGTGCGCTCGTGCGCCCCTGTATTTAAGCCCAATATTTTCTTATCGATGTGTACTTGTAGCGATTTATACGTCATGTCAACATATTTATCTTACTTTTGTTTGTTGGGATTCGAATATTTCGCTTTATGAGATGAAAGCAATCTTATTTTTTTCAAAATTTTATGTTTTTTTTTTTATTTCACACCATTCAAAATTTAAGTCATGGCTCATTCAAAAGGTTTTTTACAGTGTGGAGGAGAGGATTTTTTAAATTACTCTTTGTTCAAATATATTTTTCTGTATTATGTATTATTTTCGTACAATTTACTGCCTTTCTGCCTCTCAACACAGACAAAATAGAGACAGTAGATAAAACAATTATTAAAGACTTAATAAGTACAACATAAAAACAATGCAATAAAATAAGAAGTAAAAAAACTATGTTTGACCAAATATGATATAGTATGACCATTCGTTTTTATTAATTACTTAATGTGACAAGAGGTGATCAGCTAAGACATTTACACATTAAAAACAAATTAAAATCATGAAGTAAAACGTTACCGACAACAGTTTTAAAATAATAAGCAATGAGCAAAGGTTTCTGGCGCTAAATCTTAGAATAACAGAAAACCTGACAGATTAAACAAGCGGAATCCCGAGCAAAGCTCAAAACAGTCAACGTCTTGCGACGCGGCGTCGAGCAACTCTCGAAACACCAGCTCGATGCGAATATGAGATATTTACTTAACAACGTATAGATATGTATCCTCGTAATGAACTGTCGAATCGCTCAAATAACTCATCGAAATCATATTTGATATAACATGCGTTCGATTTTATCAGGAAAAAGGTCTATCGAATTTGAGTTCAATAGTGGATTTAATAATGTATTGCTGTAACAGCTCATACGATTATTGAAAACGTGTAGACAGATGACAAAAATATATGGACTCTCGATTGTAACCCAAAGGAGAAAAAAGTTCAAGAGGTTCTCAATTCAGTTGTATTTTTTTTGTTTGATACCTCAGAACTTCTCATTTATGAAATGATCTCAAATATGTTTATTTCGTTGGAAATGGGACGTTGACATGTGAGTCCCATTTCAGTTTAAATGTCATCGGGCTTTATGTCCCAAAGATATACCAAAATTGACACATTAGTAGACTTAAGACGAGCCCTGTTTTAATGGACTTGTTATGAGATGTAACGTGACTATAAATGATAATAAATAAAACTGGGTGTTGCCCGCGGCTTTGCATGTGTTTCTTTCTTATTTTCTTTTTGATTTATTTTTGCAATTAGTTTACAGATAGATAAATTAATTTCCATATATTTCGAGAACAGTTTTTTTTTTCAAAAAATTGTTATTGTCAACATTACAACATTTCTTATCCCTAAAAAAGGGAAGCATTATATACAAATTTGAAGTCGCTTTGTTATTTAAAAAAAAAACGTTAAAAGATTACGCATCAGTTTTCGTCGTTTACTATAATAGTAATCTTAACATAAAAAGTAAGATAATACTGGCAAAACTGGTAAATACATCTAAAATGATGGTAGCCAACATCACAATTAAATTATGAAAAAATCTACATAATTATGTGGTATATGTTGTTAGGTTTACTAAATGTATCGCAAATCTTACGGTACATTTTTCATCGAATAAAGTAATAAAATGTCAGACAAGTAATAATGATGGACAAGCTGCAAATAAATAACTACGAAGTCTTCGCTGTCATGTAATACACAACTCCAGAGTTATAAGATAAACAGAGCAATTTTAAGGCTCAATAAACATTGATGATTCACAGATCCTGTATTAATATTAACTTGAAGGATGCGGGGAGTCCCCGCCTTGAAACGTCCGTCGGCATAAGCGTTAGCGAGAAAGTTTGCATAATTCGCCACCCGCTTCAATTAACCCCGGCCACGGGTACATGTGAGAAGTAACTTTGAGTTATATTGTGTGTGATTTAGACCACTTGTATAATAAATGCTCTCATAACAATGTTTGTGTTTGTTTAAAAAGTTCCCAGTTTCGTATGATAATAATTAGTTTGATATTTAAGAGTTTTTGGCTTCACGTGTATTACTATATACATTTAATCAGATTCCGGTTAAATCACAAATAAAACTGAAGACAAACTTTTTTAAATTACCGTATCTTTAAAACTAACTGTGACAATTTTTTCTTAAGCCGCTTAAGCCGCTTATTTGTAAGGTAGGGTTTTGATATGGACAAATATGTCGCGATTACCACTTGTTACTAACACACAATCAGTAGACTTTGTTGCGAAGCTTTGCGGTGAAAGGAATAGTAAATTGGTAAACAGAACAAAAGGAAGAAGAAGTGATATCCGACCACCTAAATCTTTAGAAAACACAAGTAAAAGTTATACAGATATTACGCGATAAAATCATTGAAGGTTGAAGTCTTAAGGGAAGGCGTAGACCTACCATGTAACAAATAATTAAGTCATAAATATCACTTAAACACGATTTCTACTTGTTTAAGTCCTTTATTGAGCCAATCCAAACAATTTCATTGTGTCCTCGGACACAAATTGAGATTAAACGGTAATGGATATTGATGTCGTCATGTCGTCTAATAGGTACAAAAAAGGTTCTTCGGTCCCGCTGTAAACGTTTATCTAAATGTTGCAGTTTCTTTTTTCGGATAATGGATGTGAAACGGTCGATTAAGTCTTGAACACGTAAATTTTTATGATTCTGCCGATCACTCGGGTTCATTACAAAGTGAAAACATCGATAAAAGTTCTGTCTTAAGTTGAATGGATATAAACAATATAGTATATAAAAAGGAGTTCCAATACAATGAAAACGCTAAATTTCACGAGGCAGACTACTCGTATACACGTCAAACTTTTTAGAGACCTATTTGACTTTATGAATGTTTATGTAAAAACAATAAGAATTGCTTGCACAGAAAGATAGAATAACACACAAGTTTCGCTCACATTTTTTGCACAATATCAAGTATCTCGTATTCAGTTCAACAGATACAGTTAAGAACAAATGTTGCAGCAACAAAGCGAGGATCGGACGAACGACATTCATTGCGCAACGCGAATCGTCGGCCCCATTGCCCCCGCTACTGAGATGCATCAGCAATCTCGTTGATACGGGAAGACGGTAGGATACAGTCCGCAAAAAAGCATACAATTAATATATATTTAATTCCATGTCTTGACTTCGGTTGTGTACATTTTTTTTTAAAGTAAATTAAATCTCGTAAATACTTTTTGTGTTTTTGAAAACAAAACCACAATTGCTTCTTTCACTTTACGAGTACGTACTGTTTTTGATTTAAGATTTTAACATCAAGTATTTGAGAATCAAATTGTAGGAGATAAAGGACATTCTAGGACATTATTCACACATGGTCATCTATCTGATCCCAAGCTAAGCAGAGCTTGTACTATGGAAACCAGATAACTGATATATTACATGTATCAATACTTTTCTTTTGTAAATACATACATATATAGATAATTACACATAACAAAAGACATGTTCATGCAACCAAATGTTTGTCCTGGGCGGAAATCGAACCCATGACCTGCGGCGTGAGAGGCAAGTATCTTACCACTGCGCCAACCGGTCTGTCATAAAGGATATAAGAATAAGCTCACATAGACGATATTATGTTATCCTGATGTTAAGTAAACTCGCCTTTTTATCAACATTCCCATAACCTTCAATGATCAAATGAAAATTTATATTTCGTAGACAGATTGTCGGGATAAAAAATTCTTCTGTTTCATAAGTATAGATAGCCAAAAAATTACATTAACACTTTATTGATTACTAAGTGTACAATGGAAAAATATTCTCTCACCACAACGCCTTATGTTGAAGAAGAATGCAGGAATCTGTACAATTGTATTGCCCGCCTTCGTGTAGGAAAGTAGAGAGAAAGACGTAAGAAAAAAGAAGAGGAAGGGATAGAAAGAGGATGAAGGATTGATAAATCAAACCTTAAAATATGTATACCATAACGGTACAAACTGAGGTAACGATTGGACATTGGCAAGCCATCTTTCGGAATAAATATGTTTTGAACAACATGTTTTCGATACATTTTCTTAAAAAATATTTTGCATATTTTCAAACATCAAAGAAGTATATTTATTAATAAAGTTCTCTGAATTTTGTCCTAAGAATATATTGGTAAAAGTGACGCACGTACTAAGGTATTTCTTGATATTTGTTTTATAAGAATGTTTTTTTTGATATTGAACGACTTAAATATCTACTTATTTGTCAATATAATCGACGTTTTTTTAAACATTGGTTTTATTTGCTCTAGAATTTTAAACACAAAAGCTGTACAGTACACAGTTTCCTAAATTCTCTACCCTTTATATGTGTTTGTTTATAAAATCTACTGTTTACACTTATTTGTAAAATTGTTTTGTTAAATATAATAACAATATATATCTAAAACTATTAGCTAATTACAGTGTTGAAATAATAGTAAATGGCACTTTAAACTATATAATTATTTAATAAGAATGAACAAACTTTACAACGAGACTG
>DWLR01005198.1:0-11206 GCA_018246295.1 Papilio alexanor hazarajatica
TTATCATACATCAAAGTAATCGGCCATGTTTACAGCCTTTGTTGAACGTTCTGTCTTTCTAACGAAGCACTTTGATTTTGTGTAGAGCAAGGGGATTTTTTTAATCAATTCACTTGCGTCTTTGCCACTGATTTTATACTTCACGTCTCAATTGAAGTTTGCACAGGGATTAAAATTGTAAGATTTTATCTACTTTTAACATGATTTGGTGATTATGATCAAGTATTAGCTTTTTATTTATAAGAAAACTGACTAAAGATTCAGGACTAAAGAAATGGGATTGTAGTTTCAAATTCGTCGTCCAACTATAAGTGGGTTTTTTTCCAGTACAAGCTTTAGTTCGACTGCAATGGTAACAATAATGTTAGTAAAATGATTAACAAAAACATTCAGCTCAGTGATTCATTAATTTATTTATTTAGGGTAAAACGTCAGTACCCGGCTATTACCAAGAATTTGATTCAATATGCGGAAGAGCGTAAATATGAAGCTATGTATTGGTGAAAAAAAATCTTTTTCATTAAATATTTGAAACAATCGATTTGTTTACAATCTCATTAGGTAATAAATCAACAACCATTAGATAATGATTTGCTAAGAGAACATAAACATATTCGATCATGAGGATATGGTAATGTGTCAAGTATTTAATTAATAGGTGGTGATTGCAGCTGAGACACGGCCGTTTGAACTGGATCGATATACGTTTGGAATGGAGCCAGTGCTGAAGCTGGGCCGGGCGGCGAATAACTCTCTTTTATGTCAAGGCTGTTAGAATATTTGAATCATCGGTAAAGATGGTGCGGATTATTTTGTCGCAGCGTATGAATGGGTTTATTCGTCTGTACCGGAAATAATTTTCTTGATAATTTTTGATTTATTGCTTTAATATATTTGAGAAAATTTTCCAAGTTCTGTACCCAATTTATATGAGGTTTATTTTATAGTGGATAAACATCTGCTTGTCTGCAATCGCATTTGATGTCAAGTCGCCATGTAATCGAATGTAACGCACAAATTAAGTTTCGTCTCTCAAAAGTATCCAACATGCTCTGGTGCTTCGTTTGTTTTGGTTCTGTTTTGTCGGCTCTTAAATGAATAACTGTTCCTGCTGACTGTACCGCTTTTTATTTTTGTTATATAGAACTAAACAAGACTAGAAAGCTACATTGTAAGCGAAGTTAAAGGTCAACACGAACTGCCAACGTATTCACGCAATGCTTGAACTAGCTTTGA
Source organism: Papilio alexanor hazarajatica (assembly GCA_018246295.1). Taxonomy (NCBI): domain Eukaryota; kingdom Metazoa; phylum Arthropoda; class Insecta; order Lepidoptera; family Papilionidae; genus Papilio; species Papilio alexanor. The sequence goes on from DWLR01005198.1 coordinate 1,237, forward strand.
GCGCCGTTTTAAACTTTTTCAAAGCATGTCGCTCACTAACTTTATACATATATTTTGACATTTTACTTAAATTTATATGCTAATATATGTATAAACAAAAACGTTTTTGTTTATAACGCGTAAATTATAAAATGACAACTCATTCAAACATTTTCACCAGTTTAATACTACATCCAGAATTACTTTTTACTTTTTTTTTTTTTCAAGGGTTGCCAACAAAATTAACAATAACATACACCTACCGGAGACCTGGTTTTAGTGCTTATTCTCTTCCGACCCTTTTCTAATATGGAAAAGGTTGGAAGGGAAAGATGATTTGATGGGAGGACAGTTTAACAGTGGTAGAGTCCGCAACAACAACATCTGTTGTACGAATGGCCCGCTCGACCGAAATACCACGACCTCACAGAAGATAGGCGTAAAGTAGAAGTATTCTGCGTTTCGTCTGATGAGTGAGGTACCGGAGGCCCAATTTTAGTCCTCTTTCCCTCCCACCTTTTTCTAATAAGGAAGGGTTGAGAAGGAAAAAAGGATTTAATGGGGAAAGGGATGGATAGGAGAAGGAAACGTTCATTTTTTTGTCTGTCCCTTCCACTATCATTTAAAGGAAGGCAACACATCTGCAACTCGCAAATGCTTGTCGTAGATGTCTATGGATAGAGGTCACTTAGGTGACCGCGTGCTGTTTTGCCACTTTGTAAAAAAAAAAAATGATAATGGCAGAGATTACGAATATCTATTTCACACCTTCTTTCTTTCTAAATTGCTTCCTTTATGCATACGAGCTCATTGATTACTAGTAAGTACTCTCAACATTGATTTTTACTCTTAAGTTGAGCAGTCTAACTAAATCAATCTACTATGGTGGTTCTATGATTAACGACATGGTAAAATGTTTATAGCTTATTTGGTAGCAAATGTGATAGTGCAATGTAATAAATAAATAATTATTTATTTCAGACCATTTTTTGATTCCATACGTATTAATAATAATTAAAATTAAAACTAGTGTTAATAATATAAATAAATGCTTAATAAAATTAAATCTACAATTATTAAAACTTACACAAATATGACAGTCGAGTCGTTCACTGAAAATTCATTTTCAGATATTTCGAGTCCAGTTACAGTAGATCACATCGATTCATTTACATTTTAGCCCTAAATATTGAAATATTAGCCTATTTTTTTTATTGAATGCATACTTTATTAATGATCTTGTGAGATAAATCGCTTTTTTAAATTACAGTTCCAGATACAAATCTGTAGCAAAAGCTTCTCAGCTGTAACGCGATATAAATATTTATCAAAGGCGTATTTTTGATTCAGCTGCAATGCAGGCGTCTATATGTATTTGTAAGCCATCTGCATTGTTACGTGTGCAAAAGATCTCTCGTCTGTTATCACAAACCGTATAAATAGACATTATTGCTTTTGTATTGCGTCTGATCTTGATACTTTAGCTACAGAGTTTTAGTGTAATATGGATAGTGATTGCTATCTCCAGTCTAAACCTGTAGGTGTTAAGGACGTCAGAGAAGGATGATTCTTTTGAAGTTCAAACTTTAATAGACACGTAAGGAGATTTTTGTAAAAGTAAAATTTTATATTGTCGCGCTATCATCATTGTAATAGAGATGACTCGTTTTAATAGAGTAGTTTTTATTGTAATAGATGGCGCTGGTAGTTTTTCAGGGACTAAAATAAGGCTTAATAATAATAATCACTTACATTCTTGTACAAAAACAAAATAGACTTCAAATTTATATAATTTTATTCATAAATATTTCACCATTTTTATAAATGATTATCGAAGCTAGGTCTCATTACAAATTAATTAAACCCAAACAAGACTTGTCTTAAATCCACCAATATGTCAATTTTCGGCATACCTTTGGAACCCAAGGTTTATTGCCATTTGCCCGTTTGCGAATGGCTCATTTCCAACAAAAAAAAAATTAAATCCTTTCATAAATGTCGAAGTTCTGAAACATAAAAAATATGACCAAATTGACAACCCCCCCTTTTTTGAAGCCGGTTAAATTTTTTAATAATTATCGAGGACTCCTTAAAACCGACTGGCCGGTTGGCGCAGTGGTAAGATACTTGCTTCTCACGCCGCAGATCGTGGATTCGATTCCCACCCAGGACAAACATTTGTCTGCAGAAACATTTCTGTTTGTCTTGTATCTGGATGTATTAAACTATATATGTATGTATTTATAAAAGGAAAGTATTAATATATTTGGTATATCAGTTATCTGGTTTCCATAGCACAAGCTCTGCTTAGATGATGATCAGATGGCCATGTGAGAATAATGTTCTAGATAAAAAAAATCCCCTGCGGATTACGTAGCCTCTAACCTTCACTGGATGACTTTGTTGATGGTGGCGGATGATGATCGGCAGCGGCTTAACGTGACGCACATTCATACATTTATCGATCGATTTAAAATTTCGCGATAGGTAAATTCATTAACACAATGGTCTATCCTCGTTTATTGTTATTGTTGGAAATAAATTCGTTTCGAATTAATCTGAACATACAGCACGGAAACCATCGCTTTAAATTTCGACAGTATTTTTAGCGTTATTTTTAGAACAAAATTGAATGACAACATTTAATTTTCCGAGCAGTAAAAGAATATATATTTTTAGAAAACATAGAGCTTTTTTAGAATTGTATGTTGTGGACTGTATCGAGACTGACAGCCTTCGAAAATGCGAGTCTAAGTGGAGTATCTGTACGTCTGAATTCAAGAGAGCACCGTCACTTATCTAGACGTATTGATATTTATATAATATGTATATTAATACTGTACCTACTGCTAGATACTTATAGAAGTACTAATGGTAACCGTGTTTGAGTTTGAATCAGTGGCAATTCGCCATAATCTACAAGAGTGCCTGAAGTTTATGCCTTTTTATTAATGCAAAACAAATTAGGGCTTTTATGACGGAATTTTGAATGTTTGTCGATATCTGTTATTTGTTTCTGTTATCTGTTTTTATCACCTCACTATAATACGGTTTTAATTGATAATTATTAATAGATACACTAGTAGAGACACAATGCAAATAACGACGTCTACTCATCACTCTAAAGGATCCTTAATTTATTCTTCTTTGCCTCCAAAATCTCTTAATCTACTAAGTTTCTCTTTCTCAACATCTCTTTTTTATCGCAGATCTTTGACAACCACTTCCATTTCCACCACAACTCGGTGGCTCGGAGGTCGCTGCGGCCGGCGGCAGAACACCACGGCAGGCTCGAGAATGACGCGAGGGTACACTGGGCGAAGCAGCAACGCGCTCTGTCTAGAAAGAAGAGGGACTTTCAGATCTTATATAATAATAACACTACAGGTAAAGACAGATTTTTATTGACGCAAGATTGTGCTAGATAGTTCACGATAATAGCAGAATGGAGTTGATGATGATCACATGATCATTTTTCGTAGTCCGTACCCATAATATTTGGCTATCGGCGTTCCAAATTTTGTTACTATAAATACACATAGAGAAATTCTATAGCTTGCGAACACATTGCTGCAACATCGCTTGCTGATGATGCGGAGATTGATGCAGGCAGGAAAGGGGATGCAGCTTAACTGTAGCTTTATTTCCTCTGAACATTACGCCTTTATTCCTTATTGTAACTGTTTAAAAATATGTGTTAAATTTTGTCTGTTAGTATTATTGTTGCATCATATATTATTTACACATAAAATACATAACATATTATTATTATTTTTTTAGTTGAAACGGTAACGAGGTCGGAGCTGTACCCGTCAGTGGGTACGAAGCGCGGGGCGGGCAGGCGCGACCTGCAACGCGCGCGTGTCAAGGGCCGCCTGCGCTCCGTCGATCCAAGGTTCCTGCTCAACGATCCTAAATGGTCGCACATGTGGTATCTGGTAAGTTCATTGCAACAAGTTCCCTATTAACACCGAGTCCTATTACGACGTAGGAACCTTCAAGACAAGAGTAATTTTTTTAACCATTCCAACTAAGCTTGTTCTAGGATTCGAACGCACGACCTCATGGTCAGTAGTCCATAGTCTATACCCTAAACCATTAAGCTATCGGCGCTTATATCTTGAGTATAAAAGCAGGATGTTTTGTATACAAGTGTATTTAAGAGTGCATCTATTACATGATTAACATTTGGATTTGTCTCCAGAACCGGGGCGGAGGTTTGGATATGAACGTGTTACCCGCGTGGCAGGAAGGCATCACGGGCCGAGGCGTCGTGGTCACCATTCTCGATGACGGTCTCGAGACTGACCATCCTGATCTCATCGCTAATTATGTAAGTGCCATTACTGTCGCCGATCATACGGTCCAGTTACCTCTATACTCCCACTTCTCTTGGGATCTACGGTAAGACAGCTACAGCGCAAACAATGATTCACACAATCACTGAGCCTCCCTTCATATTCGAGTTATGAAGGGAGGCTGAGTTGACTGAGTTGAGACTGAGGGCCATGACCGCATAGAAGAATATAATTCTGTCTACTTAACACATTGCAGACCAGAAATTTTAATGCTAACCGTGTTGTGGCTGTTGCTACTTGCCACTGCATTAGACTCACCTTTGTCTATCACTCAACAAGTCCGTGATATCACAATGGACCCTGATGAAAAACGAGATCTCGTCGTCCGCAATGTGTCAACTCTACTTTTCTATAAGGTACTCAGTAATTTTTTTTCAGTTCTTTGGTCGTGCCCACCCATTTAACGAGCAGCTGCCTCTGTATTTCGTTTGTATTCTCAATTTTATAATATGAAAATATTTCTACGAAAGTTACTTAAATATGAAAGATATATATAACAAATATACACTTTGAATAGAAGAAACAAAGAACTATGAACATTTACACCTTTGAAATTTAAATGCCGTTATTGTGAACAAGTGGTGTGGCAAAAACGTCGCCGAAATCCGGAGAAATGGCTCGGCAAAAGATTGTTATGCGAAGCGATATTTGTCAGAAAAAAGGCGAGTTTCAAGTTACGTGATCTATTATGGTCGTGAATCTTCATTCATATTTCAGCTTTCAAACGAGAGAGAGCGTTAAGGTGTCAGAAAAGGACAAACGAATCACATTTGCGTTTCATTTTCTACATACTATTTTAATAGTGTTGCCATATGTATTCTATTACAATCAGATATATATTTTAAATATTTTTATATATAGATTATAATATATATATTAATTAAAAAGAGGTTTTGTCGTGTCAGTTGCGGCGAGTCACTTTTATGAGTAGAAATTAAGGTTAGGTATTAATTTTATGTTATTAATATGTCGCAAAAATGTTAAAAAAAAGTGTTAGTGTCAATCAGATTAGTGGCATACGAAAGGAGTAAACGTAAATATCAAGTGTGGATGTGCAGTCCCTAACAATGATTGGTTGTCAAGAGATAGAACTAAATTACTTTTTATTTGCAGGACCCAATGGCGTCGTATGACGTGAACTCTCACGACTCAGACCCTCAGCCGCGGTACGACATGATAGACTCTAACAGACACGGCACGCGATGCGCGGGCGAGGTCGCAGCCACCGCCAACAACTCCCTCTGCGCTGTGGGCGTCGCGTTCGGAGCCAGTGTTGGAGGTGACTTACTTTTTATTAATTCGTGTAATAGAGGCGAAGTTGAAGCGTTCACTCAATGCCAATGGAATGGTAGAATATCAAATTTTATTTTTTGAAACCATTAAGAGACGTTATTTAGACACAATTGCGTTAGTTGAATTGGGGGGCAGATATTTTTTTAAAATTAATTAATGATTGCTTCTTAACAGAGATAGACGAAAGGTAGCTATTAATTTTAGTTTTTCTACGAAGTTATAAGCTTTAATATTGCTGACAGTGGTGTTACACATTATTTTCTAGTATTATCATATAAAAAACCATATCCTATGAAGAGTAAAGATTTCGTTGTAGTGGGTATATTTCGAAATTAACGATTTCATGTATTCTTTTATCATTTGAAAACCACAATATAAAAGCAAATTAGTTTGTTATCGTGCAATATTGGATTTCACCCGGGCGTTTAAAATGGGTTGAAAGTTGATGTACAATCAAAATTAATGAACTAGTAACTGTAAATTTTCTTAAACCTTTCTTTTATTATGTACCATTCCATGTTCGTGTTGCGTTATAAACCATTATAAAGTGGACAAAATCGTAGACAATATATAGATATGACAAAAATCCAACCGTCTTGTTTCATAGGTGTGCGTATGCTGGACGGGGATGTGACAGACGCGGTGGAAGCCAGGTCGCTAAGTCTCAACCCCCAGCATGTGGACATCTACAGCGCCTCCTGGGGGCCTGATGACGACGGGAAGACCGTTGACGGGCCGGGTGAGCTCGCCACAAGAGCATTTATTGAAGGCGTCACTAAGGTACACTATAATAAACTATTCAGACTACGTATGTCAAAATATACTTATATCGAGGTAACGATATAAGTATATTTTGACACAAGTATACCCTTCCTTAATCGAAGAGCATTTATGTATGTGCATATCTGTGAATGTAGATGCAAGAAAGTCATTCTTGGTTGCGCTAAAATAAAATTAATTTGTGCTTTATCTTACGTAATGTTAAGTGAAAATGCAGTCGAAAGAAACTTACAAATTATTTATTTATTTTCATCTAATTATGTGTTCGTCTTTAAGGGTCGCAACGGTAAAGGGTCTATATTCGTTTGGGCGTCCGGGAACGGTGGACGGGAGCACGACAACTGTAACTGTGATGGATACACCAATTCTATATGGACACTCTCAATATCTTCGGCGACAGAGCGCGGTGAGGTGCCCTGGTACTCGGAGATGTGTAGCTCTACACTAGCTACTACCTACAGCAGCGGGGCTATCAACGAAAAACAGGTATATTCCAAGCAATACCAAATTTGTTTTCACATTATGGAACCTAAAAATATTTACGTAATTATTTTTGACGAATTGCGCTTATGTTCCGTGAGAAGCGGATATCGTTAACGAAAGCGACCTCTGTTGACTCTAGTTGGGTACGTGATATTGTTGAGCCATCTCCTTCTTCAGTATCGGCTATTCGGGTTTTGAAGCAGCGGAACAAGAACAAAGTCCTCAATTTGATATACACGTAAATGTTTTTTCGAACCTTTGCGGTTCGACTTATTGCAGAGGATGTCGTCATCAAGTTTTCTTTAGCTCTTACATTCCATAATTATTAAAGAGTTAACATTTATTCAGGTAGTAACAACGGACCTGCACCACTCGTGTACGGTGACACACACAGGTACGTCCGCGTCGGCGCCCCTGGCCGCCGGCATCTGCGCGCTGGCGCTGCAGGCCAACCGCGACCTCACGTGGCGCGACATGCAGCACATCGGTACGTCTATTGTACTCCTATAACTGCCTTTTTTCTGATGACTGTCCATTAAAACAAAGTTATGTAGGCACAAACTAGTTCAGGGTGGATTCAAACACAAATATGAAGAAAAAATTAGACCTAAACAAATAAATTTAACTTCATTCAAGATAGAATCTTGGGAGATCTATTACAGCTATTTTCTACATTATAGTGAGAATTTGTATTTATTAAGAACCCGCACTCGAACATTACGAGCGCTGGCAGACATTGCTTTAATCCAAATGCACCCATTAACTATGCATTACCTAACTTTCCTCAATAGATGGTTCTGTTATAAACTTGTCAGTTTAGAATTGTTTTCCTTTGGCAGTGGTACGGACGGCTCGTCCTGAAAGGTTAAGCTTCGACGGCAACTGGCGCGTGAACGGCGTGGGACGTAACGTATCCCATTCGTTCGGCTACGGGCTCCTTGACGCAGCGGGAATGGTGCGCTTAGCACGTTCCTGGAGGACTGTGCCGCCACAGAGACGATGTGAACTCGCAGCTCCGAGGCCACAGCGCCCTGTACCGCCAAAATCCTCAGTCGTACTACAGGTGAAAATAGATAGAATTGAATAGAAACAACGCGTGGTCAAAATATATCTAATTTGGTATCATAAAGTAATAAGTAATTGGAAAATTGAAATAGCAATATCCTTCCATATTCTCTAATCAATAAGAAGTTAGACGGTTATAGCACTTAAAAACTATTTCAATCAATATACGACTGTTAATTACATAACATTTTTCACCGTAAAACTCTTACGTCATTAATCCGTCAACACTGTGTCGTCGTAATTGATGTTTATGCATCAAGGGGATGTTCGTTAACGTAAGTAATGTTCGGCGAAGTGTTTTGTATCGCTTTTCATTTTAATACCCAGTAAGCCAACAATTGTAGTTTCTATAGTTGTTCAGACTCTGGCCGTTACTCCCAGCGGTTACAAAATACTCGTATTTCATATATTTAAAGTTGAAAAATGTACGTATTTTACATTGACCTAAATAGAAAAATACGATCCATTTGTAAATATAGCGTGTTTGTTTAATTTTTAATTACTCGTATATATCTTATATTAAATTGACATTTTTTTTCTTCGATGTGGATAAAGTTATTATGTGCGAAAATGTTTAAACCTAATAAGATATTTTCATACACTCGTAAGTAAAAATACGTTAATAGATTTTAAGATTCATGACCAATATTTTAAGATTTCATGTCAAGTAAAATATATCTATGTTATGTTCTTACACAAAACGTATCTGGTTGGGTCTTCTTGGTTCGATAAATTCGATGAAAAGTCCTTTTAAAAACTCAAAGATTTGTATGCAATTTAGAGACGTTTCTTTTAACATGGATTAGATCGATATAGTGTTGTAGGAGATAAAACGATGACAAAACTGACTTGTTGCAGTTGGATGTCAGCGCTTGTCCGGGCGTAAACTATTTGGAGCACGTGCAGGCTCGGGTGTCACTCTCTGCCGCGCGCCGTGGTGACCTCAGGATAGCTCTCACCTCGCCCGCCGGCACTAGGGTGACCCTTCTAGCGCCCAGGTATTTGTAACATCTTTCTTGCAATATGTAGGAGTAATTCCGTGCCGTGCAAAAGGGACGGAAGTGTGTAAAAGGTAGCTGAGGAAGCACGCGCTATTTGATTTGACCAATGAGCGCGCGCGGAGTTAACCTGCGGTAAACTACAGTGTTGTGTATAAAGACTGTATTATATAAACTAATTTATACGTGTAAACTAAATCAATAAATGTATTTAGTGTTGAAAATAAATGTCTGATAAAAGTGCAGATTTTTGATTAAAAAAATTGTAAATGAATAATTATTAAAAAAAGTTTCAGTTTTAAGCTTTTTTTAAATTTTGAGAGAGTTTTTTTTTTATTAATTTCTGTCGCTGCTCACTTGCTACTTTTTCAGATATTAAATGGAGATAGTAAACAAACAACGAACAAGTAGCTCACCTCGTTTTATATGACCATCAATATCCACCCATAGTCAACAACGAAATTAGTTGTAAATATTGTACCAACCAATCTGTTTATATAACAGTTGCTATTTCGGCTGACTATCGCCGTTAAAATTGTTTTTCCTTCATCATAGACTTAGTAACCGACCAGCATCTTAAATAAAGAAATCTGTACTATCAGTTTGAATATACTTCTTTGACTTTGTTGAATTGAAGAACCGTATTCCGTTCTTGTCGTTTAGTGCCGCTGTCATTCAGTTCGTATAGAACAAAAAGCGTGTGCTCTCTTATAAACAACACCGACAATTTCAAAGTGACATATTATGGTTGTTTGTTTATTTCATTGGTACGCATTTACTCGCACCTCTGACACACTTCCACCAGCATTATCTTATGCATTCATAAAAATATGAGAATGAATGTCATAGAAAATGCTTTGAAATTTCAGAGATGCAAACATTTACAACATATAGGCTATAAGTACTCACCTGTTGTTATAACCAAAGAAAGATATTTCAAATAAATTTGGGTTTTAAAAGCCATAAATTGTCAAGCCCTTAAAACAATAGATGGCGTTATGGCTCTTTGATTCC
>DWLR01005199.1:0-11206 GCA_018246295.1 Papilio alexanor hazarajatica
TCATTCGCAAAAACCGGATGTATTCAAAGCCTTTTTGTGGAAAACAAGACGGTATTAGATAAGAAAAGTAGAAAGAGAGAAATTCATAATTTATATGTCAACGTCATAATAAACGATTTGTTACACTTTGTAAACATGTAAAAGTATACAAGGAACATAAAATTAATTACACGAGTTTATTAATTACCAACACCTTTAGCTAGCTTAGCTAAATCACTGCTGTTCCAAACAGACTGGGACTGGGGCCTAGATCAGACATTTAATAATAAATGCTAATGTGACTAATGACTGCGGCATATCCCAATAAACAAGTCCTCAACAATTGACATTGCAGAACGTAGAGAAGGTTAAATTCTTTATTTCCAGTGTATTTTCTACCTCAGTAAGCTTTTTCATATTTTTGTATGGTATCAATATATTTATTTTTCATAAAAAACAAGTTCTTAAACTAGAGTCTAAGTGGTCCTCAAAGTATTGCGATAATCGTCCTATCTATAAATATGGGATGTAATTTATAGTGCAATTATTATCTCTGCTTACCGCTTTAGAGTTAAAAGGCGCGATAATACATAATCGACACGAACAATGTGTGTATTTTATTTAATAATCAGAATTCAATTTACGAAAAATAAAAATGAGATTAAAATGAAGGATCAACCTATTTCGTACTTACGAGTACAACCAATTTTATAAAAACCTCTGGTATAAAAGATCCAATAAATGGCGCGTGAATGTTGGCACCCTGCCTGATTTCTACCTTTATCTACAAAGCTGATACTGTACACGTATGCACTATAGTATATACTGTGTAAAGTTTTAAATTAATTTAATTTTTATACCTACTGTCGTATAGCAAGAGAACAATCGTATGGCCGATATAGATTGGCCTAGAATATAATGTTTTACAATTTAACTTTAAGCTGCGTCAATTCATACTCAAGTTGCATTGAAAAATCAAGTGTAAAAAAATTACTAGTCCCTTCCGTTAAGAAATCTGGCTATCATTACTTAGTTATGAATTATTCTTAAATAGACTTACGTCTATCTGTTACCGTTTAAGGGAGTTTCAAGTTAAAATATTGTGCAAAGATCTCTCCAATCAGAAGCTTGTTTAATATTCATCGCTGTTTATATCTCTTGAACTCATTTACTATTTGAGAAACATACTAAGGGAAATTAGGTTGGTTCTTTAAGTAGTACGTAATTAAAAAGAACTCGACTACCTGAATGATTTTTATAATTAGCTTCACTCCGGGGAAGAATACGAACGAATGCTTCTAAAGCGGTCAATCTGTTTAAGCTACATGAGATCACACTGTAACGGACTTACATAGCTACATCATCATCATCTCCCTGCCCTTTTCTCACTTGCGTAGGGTCGGCACAGTATGTACTACTCTTCAATATCTCCTGGATTCTACTGTAATCCATACTGTGACTGGTTTTGGCTATAATTTTAACAGCCGGCCGCCTGCCTGACGCTAACCCTCCTCAGGAAACATACATATGTACGTGCGCGTAAAACATAACCCTTCTTCTGGATTCAGCTAAATGTACAAAATATTCGTAGCTGTATCTCGAGGTACTAAATATTAATGAGTATGTAAGAAAAAGTAAGTCAATCCATCTGTAGTGCCAATTCAGATAATCCTTCTAACTGGAGAGAAACCTACGGATTAAGAGAAAAAATATTGTTGTGAAATTTTCGTAGATATCTTTAATCCCGGCTAATTTGCGTTTTGTGGTTCTCTTTATTTATTATATATGTCACCCTCAGATAATATACAGTTTATTTAGTTTAGTTAGGACTAGGTATATTATAAAGTTTCACTTTACAGTTTGCCGTTAATTTATAATATGACTAGTGTGAAGATAAACTATTAAAGCTCACAATAGATCGGCGTGATATAAAAGTTAACGTATGATTTATTTTCGAAGTCTTCGTATGCTTAATATTTTTACTAAAAAAAACAGTCTTACTGTTAACTGTTACTGTAAACTGTTACTTTTTGTTTTTCTAATGTGCCACGAAAGAAATCAATCAAGAAATTAATCAACGAAACTATTGATACATTTAAAGTAAAAATTATAAAAAAACACCTAAATTAACTCCGAGTGTATGGCACGTATGTATACGACGGGTCTTGCATATAATTTAAAGAAGAGCGATTTAAGGGTTCAAGAAGCTTGTACCTCCAAGCCTTTAAATGGCAGGAGGCCTTACGGGACAAGATGGGTTGGTTCTTTGAATAATTCTGACAATTGAAAATTTATTTGCCCAAGTTAAGCATTATTTAGTAGAAATACCGTCATCAAGAAAAAAATCTTTTAGTTTTATTTTCAATAAAAACATTTTCCATTACGATGCACTTACCTTAAAAACTTGCAAAGGTGGTCTGAATATAGATAAAAGCACGAGTTTCAAGAACTATTTTCTTTCAGCGCTACTTCAAAGCAGTAAATAGATCCAAATTTTACAAATTCAACAGGACATCAACCTCAAATGTTTCTTTATTCCTTTGGTTTTAATATCTCTTTGATATTCGCATTTGTTTTGTCCCTTTGAATGGCAAATTAATTTAAAGTAAAGAGATATGTTTCCAGTCGTTGCTTTTCTATAAATCACTTGTACAGGTTTTATTTGTTTAAAGTATTTTTAAGTACGAAGTAAAGATTCTTGATATCTTTATTCTTTTTGATTTCTTCTAAATATTTACATCAAATATTATATTAGCAAAGGGTTAATAAATTATTTATATAATAGAATTTAGTAACCTTTTTTTAACCATCCTAACTAAGCTCACGATTGTGCAAAAAGATTGTTCTCGTATTCTTCGTAGACCGAACCCTAAGGCGCTTCGTTGCTTGTTTTCTGTCAGACTGCGAGTTTTACTTGCGCCCGGCCTGTACTATCGCACCGCCCGCACGGATACGTACACCGAATGCAACTCGTACGTTTGCGCAGTGCCATATAATTAGTAAGGAAATTTGTTAATGTTGCTTGTGTCTGCAACTGACGCCTTTTAGTTTCCAGTTACCTAACCGAACACTTTTTAATTAGCTGTCGGTATGTGTCAAAAAATATCTACGTCTGTGCAACGAGTGGCAAGTTCATATTGAGTATATGAACGATAATTTTGACCATCTGACGTATTTAGCAGATTGACAATACCACGAGAACTGTCCCAAAACTTTGACCTTCCTAACTTTTGATGAATATTGGATTATTGTAATCAGCCCGTTGACCCATTGGGTGAGAAAGACAAACATCGACAGTCTGCCCTTATATTTGAATATTACATCCCTCAATCCAGGAAAAATAGTAATCTATACATATAATAAAATCGTAACTGACCCGTCTCTGTACATGGAAAAATTAGCAAAACTATTACAGGGGGAATTTACCAATGCTATAGAACTCAAAACAACGATTTTTAAAATTTTTGTCTGTTTTTCGGTTTGTCTGTTACAATGAAATATGCTACATTTTGCGAAAAAAGGGTTAATGGGTGAAAGTGGGGGAGGGGGGGTGTTCGTAAAACCTACTTAACCGATCATCGTTAAACTTTGTACACATATTCTTTAAGGTACTGGGAAAGATATAGTATTTATTACAAAAAAAAATACGGAGGTTAAGAAATATCCTTATATTATAAATGCGAATGTTTGGACGTTTGTCACCACGTAACTCCACACCATCTGAACAGATCTGGACGAAATTTGGCACATAGATAGATTATAGTCTGACACATCATTTAGGCGTCATTTATCCTGGAATAATGTACGGTGTCCGCGGAACGTTTTTTACCCAGATATATGTATATATTTACATATACATATATCAAAGTCGCGGGCAACAGCTAGTATGTAATAAGAAGTAAATACCGTTTTTATATAAATCTTTGAAATTACTAAATAGATATTAATATTCGTTACGAATCAGCGATACGAAGCTATTCAAATATTTTTATACAATATTTCTAACGGTCCTGTTTATTTTCTATGCTATACCAAATAATTATTTTTATTATTGTGAAGAGTTATAGAAGTATACATAAATGTTTATTACGTATTTCTCCATTAGTATCAAATTCCAATATAACGAATTCTGTACCAAACAAACAATTTATATTCAAGAATCTACGCACGAGTGGTTACCGAAATAAATTAAAACAATTCTTTGTAAGTGGGGATTGTATTACAATTTTCCATGGGAGGATCGCTATACGAGTTTAATATTCAGAAATAACTTACAATATAACATTTCACGGTCAATTATTTGCGTGTTAGGTACAATTACAGCACTTAAATTACTCTTAATAATAAAGATTTTTATTCAGTCTTTAATATTGTTTTACTTTTTAATTAAACGTAAACGAGAACTGCTTACACACATAATAAAAGATTATTGTAGTTTTTTAAATACTAAAAATAATAAAAATTATTTATATTAATACTCGCAGTTCTCAAATAAAAATATCGTCACTCGATATCTTACTATCTTTGACCGAAGCACTACTTGAACGCTGAATAAATATTCCATCTCAGCTATGATCGTCCACTGCTGACGTATGTCTCCCTCACTAACTGCATTATTGGGGATAAATGTGCTATAATCTCCACGCTTGGCAGGTAGTTTGGCTTATATATTTGGCTTATTGGTTTGAAACATTATAATCTCACAGAAGACAGACGTGAAGTAGAAATATTCCGCGTTTCGCCTAATGAGTGAGGTGCCGTAGGCCAAATTTTAATCGTCTTCCCCTTTCCATCCTTTTCTAATAAGGAATTGATAGGAAGGAGAAGTGGATATGACGGAAAGAGAATGGATAGAAAAAGGAAATATCTTTTTTTCTGTCTGTTAAAGCTCACGCAGCGCATCTGTAACTCATTAGCTTGTTTCAAATGCCTATGGGTAGCGGACACTTAACATTCAGCGTGTTTGCCACCTTCTTCTTTAAGAAAATAATCAGATTTTTTTCAATTTGTTTAAAATACTATTCAATTTTTGTATTACAAAACACAGAGATAAAATAGAGAAATATAATTTAATAGTCAATATATGTCTATGAAGGCTCGCCTGACAATACACAATGCTATCGCCCCCACTTTTTCGTATGGAAGCAAGAGCTGTTTTTGACAGGAAAAGCATATCGATTAAGCATGTCTACGTAGATGTATGGATACGAGAGGTATGCCATGGAGCGCGCCAAATCTAAATCCATTATCTCTGCCTATCCCTCCGGCTTACGCATGAATGTTTTTTTATTCATCATTCATAATCATATTTTATTTTATTCATAATACTGAAATCTGCTACGATTCATGAAATAAACTTCAACCAATCCAAACGTCTACAACGTGATCACATATTCTGAACCACAAGCGACTTCATTGTGTATGCAAACAAAGCGAGCGCTTTGCTCATATTTTCTTTTCCCAAAATTCAAATGTCCAATGCCTGCAATTGTCAATTTCAACAGATTTAAAATTAATAATATAGAAAAAAATCCTACTTAAATAACAGTAACCACTGCTACCTCAATAATATACAAGCACATTAAATAGCTATTAAGCAATTGCAGAAAAATTAACATGGTCTTTGAATTAAAAAAAAAAACTTTAATACTACATTCGATTACCGATATTCGATATGAAAGTAAATTTTTGAATTTATTTGACCGCTAATACAAATTAACGTTTTTTCTTTATTAATCTCCCTGCCCTTTTCTCACTTATGTAGGGTCAGCACTGATGGTATTAATTTTCCATATCTCATAGCTCATACTCCATAGCTCATACTGTAACTGGTGTTGGGTATAGCTTTTACGGCCGGCCACCATGAACACATGAACAACACGAAAACATCCTGTTCAATTTCTGACTCGTTTCTGGCTCATTTCGTAGCATCAGAAATGTTACTCCAGTCTCTAAAGACTGGAGTAACCTAGAGGCTAACCTCTAACACGTCTACACAAGTATAAAATCAAAAATGTAGACAGGAAAAATGGACAATGTTTGTTTTAATATTTCATATTGGGTGCGAAAAAAGGCAGAAGTCTCCGAAGAAATATCAACTTACCTAAGAATGTTTTAAAACAAGTCAAACCAAACAACATACAAAGGGAAAGATTTTTTTCTTTTAAAACTTCGGCGTGCCTTTTAATGCTAATTAAATGGTAAAATGTATGCTCATATTATAAAGAGAAAACATTTGATTGTTTGTTCTGGATAACCTCAATATCTACGGAGCCGATTTCAAAAAATGTTTATCAAAATAAAGCTCTTCATTAACACTATGTTTGAGCTAGTATACAAGAATATTATTTTAATGTGTTCATTTTAAACGGTTAGTAAGCTATGAAAGAAATGGTATTTTATGCTAAGCTATGGTTTACTGAGATTGAAAGGTACATACACAAAGAAAATAAACGTTAAATTGTTTTCATATAAAGTTTGTATTGATTTTAAATCATTAACAAAAGTCTACAAGGTGTCTGCGTCGGCAATGATTGACTTTAAGTGTCTGGAAACGGATTTTAATGATTATAGTTTTAAATATACAGATTGATCAAAATTTCTTCTTTAATATAGGTACAACTCGATACCGCGTTCGTATGTGCGTGCAACGCCATCTAGTTATCTATTTGGGTCATTGTAAACTTAAATGTTTACTAAACTAAGGGTTCTACCAAGTGTAAGGTTTATTTTTTGCATTTTGGTGTAGCTTCAATTCGTTACTTTTATTTTTATGTTTTATGGATAGACACATCTAAAACAATAAATTTATATTAAATTACAGTTAGTAATTTGAAAATGAAAATAGTTTTTAATATTGTAAAAATATTCGTCAAAATTTTCAACAAAACCACCGTACGAAAATAACGTAGACAAAAAGTGGAGCCGACTTCATTACGTATGCAAACATAATGCGGAAGGTCTTTAAGTTTTCGTTTTTCATCTTGCAAATAACACGTCTGCTTATATAGCTCTTGACATGCTTGCAGAAAGGCGTGTGCTTGAAAACCTTGTTCTAAAACAAGCTTATAAGTATAAGATGTTACATTATAATATTGAAATTCATATTCATAATATAAGCGATTTTCTTTAAAACAATTCTCATTTATTTTAATTTTTTTGAATGTAATTAAAAATAAAATCCTGTTGTTTATAGTTATTTTCACTGGCATTTTGGTCTTTTATCTCACAGACAATTTGGATTTAGGCGTGGATCAGCCACGGAAAATGCTACCTCACTTTTAGTTAACTTCTTATTTAGACAGGAATTCCTGTTGTATAGGCGCTTTCTTAGATCTAAAAAAAGCTTTTGACACTGCATGGATCTTAACTGCTCTAAAAACTGGAAAAGTTTTTAAGTAGAATTAGGACAGGGCATTCGAGGTCTTCCGTTACTTTGATTCAAAGTTACCTTTTGGGTAGAACAAAACTCACCTAGGGTTTAGTTTTTGGGATGGAAAGTGCTACGAAAACAATAAGCTTTGGCGTACAAACAAAATTACAAATTTTTTTTTTTAATTTTGGTAATCGTTTCGGGGTTAATACTGGCGCTTCAACATACAACGCCCTTTCTGAACTCCGTTACCTCATAAAATGCAATGGAAGTAAAAAACTTTATTTTTAGTTTCCTTTTTTCTTTAGACTATTTTGAGTCTGAGAAGATTTTGAGAAAAAAGTGACTACTTATACATATATTTAAGTTTAGTAGTTTTAAAATGTTATTAAAGGACCTATATAAATATCACTTTAATTGTTATATGCATTAATTTTTAACATTGGTTTGAAAATTTTAAAACATTTAAAGTATTTTTAAATGGTACCGCGCGATACATGCGAAGCCTAGTGCGAGAACCATTTGTAATTCCGATACTGTTTTATTTGTATTTCCACAATAAAAGTCAACTGTTTGTTAATTTTTGCATGTCAAATAAATAAACAAATAAATAACATTAATATGCTTCAATTGATTTAGAAGGTTAACATAGATTAAAAGTTTGAATTCCCAAACTTTTTCCAATTAACATTCGCAACACCAGAGGAACTGCAGATGCACTCCTGGCCTTTAGGGAGGCCCAAGTTGTACGACTCGTGGCTGATAGAAATTGGTAGTTTTATGACGTGAGCTCTTTTTTTGTAATGAGTAAACTAGTGCATAACTATAATCCCGCCTGGTGTTAAGTGGTGATGTGTTTTTTCAAAACGAGGTTTCTGAATCCACCACTCTCACCGTATGTTTATTACAAATGAATTACCCCTTTTTTAAGCGTAAGGTATGCTTAGTTGGAATGCAAAAAACATGTACTGGTAAAAAGATCAATAAAACAAAATATCATTTGCAAAATGTAACGGTGATATTTTCAAATCAATTCTATATGAATAAAGTTAACTGTCTAGTTTTCCTCTCGGGAATCCTTCACTGTTGGTGATTGTTTTTGTGAAATATGGTAAAATAGTAGCACAATTGTAGACCAAATTTGCAGCTTTTATAAATCTATAGTTTGAAAACATAAAAAAACCTTACTACTTAATCTCTTCAGAATAATTTGTAAAAATGAAATACCTACGATAAATGTACGAAGCACTTATAGTGTTCATTAGTCACTAAATTACGATAACAAACAATAGTTAGAGAAAAAAGGAAAATACTACATTTTCTATACACGCAAATGTTACATTAATATATAAATCATAAAATGTTACTCTTAATTGAACCGACAAATTTGCTACTTTAGCTTGAAGCTTCTAGATAACCTTATGTTGCTTAAAAATTTTCAAGATATATTATAATATACTTATATGTACCTTAGTATATAGCCACATCAATATGAATTATAGAAGTAGATATAGCGTTGTAAGTGTGACTTAAAAGAACGGACGTAGACAATTAAAGTTGGGAAAGGTATGCTGCGGTGTTTCTGACACGTTGAAAGGATGAACAAAAGAATACTGGCGAGATAAATTTATGTTGCGATAGTAAGTGGATATGCTGGTAGCGTCATTCTTAGCGAACGTATACCGATCAGGTTTGGGACATAATAAAGAAAGGCGATATTAAAAGCGCCCGTAACCAACGAGCATGTTTGCATAGATGTATCAACGTAGAAGTAGCAAGAGAGGTGTGACGGGACCGTATAAATGGAAATCAATAATCTCTGCCTACACCTTGGGCTTCGAGCGATAGATCTTTTTATTGTTATAATTTATTTTTATTTATTTATTAACATGTCCTTTACATTTTACCCATTACCCCTCGTCCCCATCTACGATACACCTACGTAGCTTCTTCGTAGAGTTTACGTAGCGGTTCGAAATTAATTTTACATTTTCTGCTTCATGCCTTCATATCATTTAAAATATATATATAAATGTTATTTCTAATATATTCTTGTACCGATCGAATATATTTTTGAGTTATTATTTACTCTAGCATTCGGCCAAATTTACATTTGGTGGAAATAGGATTTTATTCATTTTTACTTCTATAAGAACAAGTCAAAACCTTCAGATTGAATTTAACCCCTTGTGTACAATCATCAAGAACTCATGGTCTATAATCTCTAAATACTTCGTTTACTGTAGTTCAGTCACATATTAATTATTTATATATATTGGATAATTATTTATAAAAATCGCATCGCTGTCATGAATTAATACAGACTCGTACGATGGAATCATGGAACTGATATTTCCAATATGTGTGTCTGAACTAAAACAGAAGTATGAGGGGAAAGATTAAAACACAGGTTTAGTATTTACAACATTGTTTTTTTTTTTAAATATATACACTTCTGTCAATTTGTTAATAACTACGCATTTAAAGTTAACATAAAAATATTTTTGTATTATTTTACATCATAATTATCAGTTACAATACAATCTATTAAAATTTACTTAATATTGTGACCTTAATGGCGTTTCTTCGCGCAGTGCACAAGTTGCGTCGTCAAACCCATGTTTTCTATGATACCATAGAAGGACCAACACGCAGACCAGGCAGATGACTACAAAGTATGCCAGCATAAATAGAAAGTAAAGCTGAAAAAAATACGATCCATTATTATAATACATTGTCGTATTCTTCACCAACTCATTGTAAAATATATCAGTTTATTATCTCACGAGCCACATATGTAGATGTGAACGAATCATTGATAATTTGACTTATCATTTCATAACAATTTATAAAATATCGAAATGAAATCTATAATGTTTGAGTACATAGCACAGTTTATTCCGGACTGATCTCTGTACATATTCGTTACCGTAGCTCCGAAATATTATATATATCATACATTACATCCCTCCACACTAAAATGACTAATCCCTATTACAAAAAAAAACTAAATCCTACCTATCCTTAGAACTAAGCTTAGGTTTATCTAGCCTACATTTACGTATCGGGCGTGACCGAGGCGGTACCGGTGCAGCAGACTACGTGCTGAGTTTCTCGCTCTGCTCCGCCACCTCCTCGCCGCTGGCCGCCGCCAGAGCGCGCTCCGGCGTCGCCACACTGAGCCGCCCCCCCACCAAAGATGGCGCCGGTGAGCCCATCGGCTCCGACGAACCATCGCCACTAGCCACTGGCTCCACCACACTAGGCCGGCTCGCCTCAGAAGTATCGGGGACTACAAGCGCCATTGATCTCCGCTTTAACTGATCGATAAGTCTGTGTACTGTCTGTCCATCGCGATCCTTTATCGTAAAATCCCTGACTCCTGCCGCCTCGATGACAATACCCGTAGCCCACTTTTCTGATCTCAAATGCTAGCGGTACCACACGTCCTCTCCAACTCGCACACTTCTATCTACTCCTCCCGCGTTCTCTACCTGACGCTGCTACGCTCGACGCACGTTACGTGCCCTGTCCGGCTTTATGGCATCTAAGGGTATTCGCAAACGTCTATTCATTAATAACATTGCGGGACTTTCGTTTGTCGTCGCGTGTTCTACGTAACGGTAATGTATCAAAAAAGAGTTCAAAGCCTGCTCCACATTATTACGCTCAACAATAGCCTTCCTAATTACCCTTTTCAACGTTTTCACCGTATTTTCTGCCGCGCCTTTGGATGCAGGGTGATAAGGCGCTGTAAAAATATGCTCTGCACCGCAACTCCTAACGAAATTCCCAAACTCAAAATATATACCCTCATATCTATATATATATATTACATACATACATATATATATA
>DWLR01005200.1:0-11206 GCA_018246295.1 Papilio alexanor hazarajatica
TGAATGACTGTTTTCAAAACTCAAATGTACCAGCTAAATGAATTTATAAATTTGAATTTGGAATTCTTAACCAAAGACGATTTCAGATCATATATTTCAGATCAATGTGGTCAGTACGACAAAACGCTAATTTCATATGTAAGGATTTATTATTTTTATATTTCATTTTATTAAGTATTTATCTCTTTCTGAGAGAGATCTTTGTGCATGCAATATTTGTTGATGTTTACCAAACACTGATTTTGATGTCGATATTTGATTCCTACGTCTTGTTGGTAAAAAAAAACCCTTCATGACGTGTCCCAAAAGAATAGGTAGACTTTTATACTTTCTTGTGCATACAAATCTCAAAAAATGTGAATAAGGCGTACCCATAACCGATGAGTATGGATGTAAGATAAATAAAAAGAAGATGCGAGAGATGTAGAGCTGTGCCGGGATCGCGCAAAGTGTAAATCCGTAATCTCTGCCAACCCCAGAGGGGTTGAGAGAGAGGGGTTATGTTCTGGTTAGAATAGCAGCTTTCGATTTAATCGTAATAACCATTTTGATAATGGTTTGAAATGATGAATTTCTTTGCATTGCGTCATAAAATTCTTGTTTTTATTACTACTAGTTATCAGCTGTTCTAGAGCTAATTCAGACGGCTTTTCTTACTCCAGTCTAGAATAGATCTGTATTTTAAACAAAAAACTTATTCGTCATTTACACTCTCCGAATAATATTTATCCTTTTGTTAATTTTTTTTAAGTTAAACAATTCATATATTTAGTTTTCAAATTTAGCACACAGAGTAAGATTTTTGATCGTATGTGGATAATTTTAATCTATGATTTTTCCAACATTTTAAAGGATTTCATTTAAGGTATTATATAAGTACTTTATTTTAAGGGGGAAAACTAGCATAACATTAGCATTGTCTTTCAGAGGTGCTTTTGAGATGATTTTAATAAATATGCAATTGTTCTATTGATATATTATACAAAATCTCGATTCACATATTGGACATAGAAATCATATCGATGTATCCTTGATTTCTAGTTTTCTAAGTTAAGCTTCTTAGGAGACAATTCTGTAATTTAACGAGAAACTAAATTTAAAAGAAAAGTATCTATGCTTTCTATCTAATACATTTTATACAGGTACGTGTGAGTAAGATAGTAAAATGAATAGTACCTATGCTATTTTCTAAGAGTGTTGTGTAATATTTTGTACAGAAGTGTATAATTTGTTATTGGCGGGCGAAAACACAGTCGCTTTTTGATCTAAAAATTTCTAGGGAAGATCGAAAGCGCTGAAGTTTCAATTTTCACACATATTCATTAATATGCATGCAAAGATTAGCATACATGCATGTTAATACTCGATTCTCGTGCATCGTACGTTGTTCCAATTAATGCTTACTTGATGAACATGTCTGTAACATGTATGCTATCGTAATTTTCACGCTACAAGTACTTAAACAAACATCGTTCCATATTACCTGTTCACATTAACTACATAATAAAAGCTTAAAGTGACAGCGTGTTTACTTATTTCTATGAAACAGTATTATAACTATTTTAATTTACTTTTCGTATACATTAGATCATGAGACATTTTTTTTTTTATAAAATAAGGTGGCAAACCAGAAATCGGTCACCTAAGTGACCGCTACCCATAGGCATTTGCAACAAGCATTTGCGAGTTACAGATGCGTTGCCTACCTTTAATAGACAGAGAAGGGTAAAGACATAAAATAAAGAAAGAAAAAATTTACATTACCTTCTCTTATCTATCCCCTTCCCCATCAAATCCTCCTTCCCGGGAGGACTAAAATTAGGCCTCTGGCACCTCACGCATCAGACAAAATGCAGAATATTTCTACTTCACGCCTGACTTCTGTGAAGTCGTGGTAATTCACCGGTCGAGCGGGCCATTCGTGCAACAGATGTTGTTGCGGACTCTACCACTATTGCATATGCATGTTCAACTTTATTTTATATAAAACGCCATGTCTGCTGTGTTGTTGAGACAGCTATGTAGTTAGAATGTCGTTTTAAAATTAAAAATAAAAAATAAAAATCGCTGCCACAACTAGGTCACTTTCTAATCTCAATACGTACATTAGTGGAATTTGGGCAATGAACATATTTTGTTTAAACATATTTAGTACAATTAAGAGCGAACGTTGAAGTTCGAATGTATGTTCTAATTAAGGATAGCATTTGTGTTTATCGACTGATCTTATTGCCAACATCTAGGGCAAGTGTCGTGTACTATGTTGTCTGTATTAAAACATTAGGTAACTTAGGGCCATTTCACATATTTTAAATTTGTTGTATTTAAGCCGAGAAACATGTCGCTTTTGTTCTTTGTTATTATTGCCTGTCCCTTTTATCTTTCCATCATAGTAAAGTTTACTCTTTTATTACCCAAATGAACTCCAGAAAGAGAGACAAAGACTATAATTACCGGATAAACTTTGAAAATCTAAACGGTAGTTCTGACGACTGAATCTTTTACTTGGCTATTCATATTTAAAAGTATAATTTAAGTGAACTTTTGCTTATGGTAATATTTTGTATTTTGACTTTCCTCAAATGTTCGTTTATTAGTGTGTATCAAGCCTTTAAGTGTAACGTACCCAAGCGTCGAAGTGGCGCTCGCAAACCCGCACCGAGTAGAGTGTGTACATCAGTGTAAGCGAGCAATACTCCATTAGAATACTAAACAAGCGGTAATATCTGCCTCCATTCCTCGTTTATCCGTCTTTGAGTTTTTGAGCTACAGTAATAAAATAAATCTAATCTGTTTAAAGTTTCGCTGTCTCTAAAAAGTAAAAAATATACAGTGGATATTTGTAAAATATAAAATAGCGTGTAGAAAACGCTGCTCCAAATGAAGACCTAAACTTAATAAACTAACAAACGAAGCCGGCCATTGTAATATTTTCCATTTTCATCGTAATTGTTGTAATTTTGTGAAAATTTTAAGATAAAGTATAATTGTCTTATTTGTAAAGCTGTTGGTACCCTTTGTTTACGAAATTTTGGTCTTCATTTGGAACAAGGTATAGATTCATACTACTAGATTATTACGTTAATTAAATTTTCGAATTGGTTACACTCTTGTTTGTGGGCACTATTAATACCGCCTTTTTATTGGGTAAAAGAAGCATAAGAGATATGCCAAATTCGTGCTAAATCGAAATCCGTGATTGCCTACACCTCTAAAGGGCGTGTTAGAGTGGTTATTTGTTTATATAATCTTATTTCAAGATTCTCCTGTCCCAAAGATATGCGATAAATCGAATGCATCTACGTCTAACCAACAAGCCAAGTTTCCTTCTATCCCTGAAAGGAGCATGTTCAGTTCGAATCAGCTTGTTTTTCTTGGCACAATTTGGAAACAAATTAGATGTCCGTTGGGAGACGATGACTTTAGTAAACTTTTTAAAAGCGTGGACAGCTCGATGCGTATTTCACTTTTTCCGTATATGAATTCATTTGACTCATCAAACGTTTAATCTAGTTCTCAATGAATACGGGACAATTTACCGCATATAATTAATTAATCATAAACATAAATATAAAAACTTAACTTGTTGGTGCCCGATACTTTGTATTTCCTTTTTTTCGCGAGCTTTACAATTGCAGTTTTTTGACATATTCAATTTTTTAATCTTCATAGTATTTAACGCTACTGCTTTTTGATAGGTTAGACTTTGTAAAATTTATATATCGTCTGTACAGTAAAATCTCCTTATTCGCGCTGCCTTCATTCGCGATTTTACTATTGGCGGATTAAAAAATGCGCCCCAATTCGTATATTCGCGCCTAAAGATTTCTTTATTCGCGGGTTTAATCGGTTTTTATTTTGTCACCTAGGAACGTGTCCCCTATAATCCCATATAAATTACCATTCCATAGTCACGGTTTCTCTATTCGCGGCATATTTACGGAACCTATACCCCGTAAATAAGGAGATTTTACTGTATGTCATCATGCTCTGGGCTCTACAATAATTTCTGCTATTGACAATTGATGCATATCAACTGATGCACATATACTATGTTTATTAACTCAGGAATTCAGATGGATCTTATGCATCTCAATAGACCACGACAGTTTCCTATTATAATAATTGATCAAAGCTTGCTGTTATCTTTGATACGTAACGGCTTTTCAACCTGGAATGCTCGTTACGAGTATGTTGGACATGTACCCATAAATACGTTGCTCCGTTCATTACCTCAATGATATACATAAGTTCTCTGTAATGTAAGTGCTTTATCTATACTAATGTTGATGAAATGATTTGATTGCTTGTTTGTACCGAATTAACTTTAAAACTACTGAATTGATTTTTAAAATTCTTTCAACAACAATTCTTTTAACTTTCTTTCAAAATTTTGTGTTTTATATTACTGACTGGTTGGTGCAGTGGCAAGACACTTGTCGTCGAAGAAACACAATAGTGCGTCCGCAGCATCCGCAAAGAGCAAAGTGGACCATGCGGGTGTATGCGGCAACGTATTTTCCTGTTGTAAAAAAAAAGCGGCAAGACACTTGCCTTACGCGTCGCAGGTCGTGGGTTCGATTCCCAACCAAGACAAATATTCGTGTGCATGAACATGTCTGTTTGTCTTGAGTCTGGATATAAAAACCACTGGAGGACGGCCATGGAACGGTAAACGGTGGACCATACTGCGATTGGCAACCCGCCTGCCAAGCGTGGCGATTATAGCACATTCCCCCCAATGATGCAGTCAATGGGAGAGGCCTATGTCCAGCAATGAACGATCATTGGCTGAGGTGGTTGTGGTTTTATATTATCTTTTTCTCGTATTTTCGGGAAAATTTAGGAATGTAATGATTTAAAAATTATTTAACTTATTGTATTTTTAACGACTTATTGAAAATAATAGTTACAGTTACAGGCTAAATGTTATAAAACCACACGATTATGTATTAAGCACTGAACATCCTGTTTGACCGCATTTGTTAACTAATTAATTAGGTGAAGCTTATTTTCACAATTTTTTTTATTATTTTACATTTGTAGTTAAACGTCTTATATCCTTTCTTTCGATAATTCATTCTTTATAATTTATATAATTTCATTCATACAAAAACATAGAAATTTTAAGTGTAGTTTGTATATTTCTTTTATTTAGTCAATGTGTGTTATAAGACCGACATTCATACACACATTCATGGAGTATCGTGGGAAGTGAATATAAAATTGTTTACCTGTTACGCCTTAAAGACTTAACTGATAATTATGAACTACAAAATAAAAAAAAAATATTTATAAGTTAAAAAAATAACGTGAGGTTTTGACAACACAATTTTCTACCATATTTTACGAACAATTCCAAATACGCGAAATTAAGTTACGATTTCCAGAGAGGAAAAAAACGAATGAGTGCGACGCCACTAGCAGCAGTATTATATAATATATGACATATCTGGAATGTGCCAATTCGTGTGTAATTAAATCAGAATCACGTTATAGTGCTGCCCCAAATCCATATTTGAGTCGCGAAGCGATTCATCATAGATGTACTAGAATGCAACTGTCAAAAATTAATTAATCAATGGCTCTGTAGTATGATCGATTGTGTTATTAAATTAAAATCAAACCGGTGTCTCCATCTCATCTAATACGTTTACGCATTGTTTGCGTATGATTATATCTATTCATATTGTATATATCAGCTTACAATATATGTACGTTAAATTATTCTTTGTAAACTTTGAATTGTTCTAAATAAGAAGCTCTTTACACTACTGGGGTAGACAGATATAACGTTTATTAAAGACTCACTACACTACACACTAAGATTAGATAAATAACTTAGTACACCGGATGTCGATAAGATATTAAAAACAATCATTAATTATTACTACAAACTAGTTCAATATTAAAATGATAACTGTAAATATACGAAGATATTACATTTTTACATTTTACCGTTGATCTTATAATAAATCCAAACTCGCTAGCTAGGGGCTTCTAAACTTTATACGACATTCATATTATCATCTTTTCGCTAAGTTTAGATTGATTACATTTTTGAGTATCATTACATCTCAAAATCATTAATTATTCTAACCATACATGTTAAAAACAATAGCTACAAATATCTCTACAATAATCAACTCTTTATGTAATAAGTAAACTCGGTTTCGTTGTCCCATTGTGGGTTATATTTTAACCAGGTGAGCGACAATGCGACGCGATGCGATTAGACGCAACGCGAAAACAGCAAATAGTCGTTGTATGTATTTGCGCCCTACGTTGTAGCCATAACTAGTCACATTTAGTAGTTAGTATTAGTTGCGTCATGTCGCATAGTATCGCATCGCGTCGCGTATCGTCGCTCGGCTAGAACAACGTTTTCAAAGCTGTCAACATTAAGCTCTACACCAAGTACAGTTTGTTGGTAAAGTTTTAAAGTAGTAAAGGTGTCAGGCGTTCCACCGTTCTCTGAAGTCCGTACCTACTTTTGAATTGCTTGCTAACTAGTTTGCCAACTGACTGGACTGCCGTCTCAACTTACAGGGTTTATATTAGTTTGACTTAGAATTGACATAGCACTGTGAACTAGTAATCGAAGTTAATTATGTAAACCTGAAGGAACGTCTCTCTTAGTCGAGTTTACATTAGTTTTAGTCCCCGGCCCCTACGCTCAATATCTTGTATATTTAACTCTCAATAAGTTTTTGTTATATAAAATATGTCTCGGTGACAAACCTCTGTGGCCTTTCGATTTAATCCTAAAACATTCATTAACATACTACTATTAATCTAGCATACTGTTATATTATTAATGCGACCATCTTCCCGGAATCCTAGCAGTATCCTAGGATGCACTACATATATAGCAGTTCACTTTATTTCATAGCATATGAATAATTCATATTATAAGCTCTACATTACATTTATCTCTATAATATTTATTATCTCTATAATATATATTAGTATTTACATCTATGCAATATATCTTCAAGATGGTGACAAGATCACGCAATCTGCCAGTTTTGTGTCTTTCATAATCAAACTTTTTGTAGTATTGAATTAATTTTCGCTCGCTGCCTATAATTTGACTATTGTGTTATGTTCTCTTTGGATTTCACTTTAATATATTTAGGAGTAAGCCTTTTAATTTATGTAACCTCTTAGAACTGTCAGTGTAACGTGATTCTGGTGCGAATAATCAAAACGAAATCAACCATATTTCAAGAAAAAAATGTTCAAAAATCTTTGGCCACTAGTTACATTTTGTTAGGTTAGGCCAGTTGTTAATAGTTTCATTTGGTGATTAAAAACGTACAAAACCGCAGTAAGAAATATTTTAATGTGAAATTTTCGTTTAAAGTTATTTTAAAATATTTCCTATGTAATTAACTACACGCATATATCATTTCACATTTTGAGTTGTATGAATTATACTTTTTTAGTATAATCTGAATATAACTTAGTACAAAACAAACCCGATTATGAGGATTTTGTGTAAACCGTTACCTAACCTATAGACTGTTTAGAAAGAATAAAACTGTAAACTATAACCTGATACGTTTTCAAAGATACAAACGAGAGATTGTTAATATTATTTACGTATCAACAGTCACTACATAATTATATAATAAAGTCCTCCGCTGCGTCTATCGATCTCTCTGTTTGCAATAAACGCAAAAGCTATTGAGTTATAATTTTTACATAATTTTAAAAGACAAACATTTCGTATCTGATACTAAATATGTCTACATCTATTAAATCGTCTGTCAAAATTTGTTAGACAATCGTCAAAAAACGATCTAAAGATACAATGATGGTTCAATATCCTTATAAGTTTTTTTATTAAATACTCGTATACGATAAGCGATGTATATAAATATGTTTAAAACTAGATTAACGTTACATGCTTTGATATTGATAAGAAGCCTCTTATATTTTTGAAGATAACAAAACAGGATTGATGAATATTTTCATCAATCTATTAAATTTTTTTATAATAATATGCTTATTTTTTACTAAAGATTTTATCTTTAAAGACAACACATAAACACTTAGGCCACAATTTTTAAAGCCTAACATGTATCACTATTTCTTTTTGTTCATTTCTATTTTCATACGACAAAAATGATTTGTTTAAGCTTTGGTTTACGTTTCCATGTGCCAGATAATATCGGAATATTTGATGCCGTTTCGACTGTATCTTTCTTTTTGTCTAAGCGTATGCTACGTTTTGGAATATATCATCACTATTTTTATCTCTTGTTATACAAGCCTTGCCATTATCTCGAATTTTCGTTCTACATAGGTCTTAAAAAATTGCCACGTGTAAATTTTATCAACTTGAACTTTTGCTATTTCAAAAGAGACACTAAACTGCAGGGGTTTCGGTTTCTAATTTTTTTTTAATGCGTTATGATCCCGTGTCTTTACCTCTTGAATCACGAGTGCCACGTGTAACATTTTATGAGAATCTGAGACGTTCAGCATTGTGATAACAATTCAAGATGATTTTAGTCAGACACATGTAAGTTACAGTTAGAAGCTTCAATGTAATGAAATTTAGTAATATTCGGTTGATTTAATTTGTTGCTTTGAAAATATTATAATTAAATAGAGCCACGTTGAAAATTTTCTTTTGTCTCACATCTTTCATTTGTTTTTATTGTAATTGAAACATCTTTTAAGATGTGAGAAAAGCAAGAATAAAATATAGTCCATGTAGAAACATGTTAACTAGTAAGTTGATTATATATCCTAAAACGGGATATATTATAGGAAATGTCATTAACTTACTAGTTATATGTTACTACATAGACTATATTTTGTGTCTATCTATGTACTCTAGAGAAGCTTAGGTGGTTACTATTTGTAGTGTTACAAATGAAACCAAATTTACTCGCCAGGTTTAATTTAAAAAAAATCGTCCATGAAAATATGCTTGAATACCGAAACACATTTTTTTTATTAAATAAAAATCTATCAACTCTCAAATATACATAACTGAGGTAAAAATAAATTCTTCGTACTTTTATCTATGTGGATTGCAATCGCCATCTTTCACCGAAGTTATTAGGTGAGAGGTACGACAGGAAATAAGTTCCCATCTAGAAAAAAGGGAATCTAATTGTTAATAACCAGCTAGTAAGCGCTTTCCTATTGAGCTATCACTGGTAGATGTTAAAAGAAAATTTTATTTTCCCTTATGCATATAATTTTCACTTCTATTTCAATTATGTTAAATTATATTCTCCATTTTTTCTTGAAACATTAGAAACGTATGTTAAGGATATGTCTCATTCAGTTTTCATGAAGCGACATGTTATTGTTATTGTTAATCATATTTATAATAAGAATAAGATTCAAGATATTTCTTTACCATGCAAGTTAAACTAACGTAATCGTAATTCGAATATAATCCATTCTGTTAAACGATGAATTTTATCATATAATTTAACTGCGACTCTGGTATTGCGGCATAGTAATTAATACCGAAAAACTGAGCCTAACTCACTATGTAAGGAATTAGAAGAAAAAAAAGATATCTTGCACGGATTGTCCAAGCCAATTTTGTAAAAAATTGTACTGTCATACATATTAAAATAGTTTCCATAAACATGGAACAATAAACTGGTTTTTGTCTATATTGGGAACACAAACATTAGACGAGGCATTGAAAACACTGTCGGGATTTTGCATCACAATACCGTTGATGGAACGGATTTACATTTTCGGTGGCATCTGAACGCTGCGTGACAGCGGGCGTCAGTAGACAATAGGTAAGCGTAACGCGCTTATGCTCCATTTGGCCCTCAGTTATGTGTAGGAAAAAGTTATTTTCAACAGACACTCAATTCAACAAGTTAAACTTATATTAGTACTTATAGGTTAGGACTCGTTGGGTGCGATCATGCGCACGACTTTCTGTACCGACAACTGTATTTTTATGGATTTCTGAAACTAGTTTCGACTAGTTCAAACTTAGTAATTACATGCCTGTTCACTAAATCGTTTCGACTAATAGAGCTGCAATAACGAACTGTTTAATTTCGTACCTTTGACGTGCTCAAACTTACCTTCATTAAACTAGAACCACCACGTGTAGATTTAATGTGTTTGCAATGGGTAGTTTATGCAACTGTTATGCAACTTTAAATTGCTTCGACGATGTTGGCATATATATGTGTGTGGAATATGTGTGTGTGTGTTTATTTTTATTGCTTAACTTCCAAAAAACTTTTAAATAACAATAATTTTATAGTGATAAAGTAATAGGAGGTTTCGCACGAGATCCGCATGTCTTCCTTTTTAGTCAGTCGTATCATATTTAATTCGCTCCATTTTTTGTTTTGTTTCGCTGTATATTTAAACCGCTCGTCTTTTTATCGTACATTAAATGAATGTTTTATTTAACGCCTTTTAGCATTTATGAAACAATGAATCGATAATATCGCCTACAATTAACTTTCACTCTAATGTCTGTTTCATTTACCGCGAAATTGGTTCGCCCAAAAGACCTTCATATTTTTCTTGAAAATAAGGCACAAACTAACTAGCTTAACTTAGACCTAACTACTTACAAGATTAATGAAAGTGGAAGAAACTACTTGATATTTATTAATATTTAAGACAGTACGTTAAATACAAGCATTTTTCTTAATGCTTAATTCGGACCGACAATTAAATACTTGAAATAATTATTTATTGTATTTTATGAAAATTTGCCTTAGTACTTTACATATTAGTGATAAGTCGGTGTAAAATAATACTAATAATGATTTATTTGACATAGAACATATAAAATCTAATATACATCAATTGTAACATTTTCCTTTTGTAAGCATTGCTGATTGTCAATACCCAGAAGTACCCTTTTCAGATCATTTGAAGTTATAGCTACTCGTATCTGTCGAATTTCTGTGTGGGAAAACACTGAAAAATGCGTTTATTTGTATAAGGCTATAAGGATTTGTAAGTTAAAAGCATAGCGAAGAGTCTTCGGTATCGTTATTCCGAGAGTGCACTTTGGCACACCGCTTTGGCGACACCGTCAAAGTCCCTGGACAGACTGGTCGTTATGGGTCCTTGCTTTGTCTCTTTTCAAGATTCCACGTTTCCGAATGACAGATATACACTGCCGGCCAAAAGTTTGAGACCACCTTGAAAAAATTACAATATTGAATAAAACTCCAAAAGTTAGTGC
>DWLR01005201.1:0-11204 GCA_018246295.1 Papilio alexanor hazarajatica
ATATATATATATATATATATTTTAATAATTTCTAATTTTAATGTAATAATTTATATTTAATTTTAATATTATAAATTCACAATAAGCTCTAATTGGTGAAATTACAAAGAGATTGATATGTGCTTTAAAGTGTTAAACTAAATTGATTCTTTTAAAGGCAGTGCACATTAATATATTTTTTTAAATGATAGATAGTAGAGATCTACAAAAATCAAAGGCACTACTGAGGCCTCTATATAAAAATGGTCCGCATAATTACTTTACATTCTACGCAAAGGTCGAGAGACAAACAACTAAAATATTTTGACTAGACAATTTCATCTATTACTTTGTATCGATAATATAAATATATAAATAACTGGCCTCGGGAAAAGCGACATTTCAGGTAAAACTTTATAAATGCATTGTTATATAACACAATAATTAACGACTATAAAATCCTAACCTAAAAAAAAGATAAGACTGGTATAATATATGTTTACTATAACTACATAGTAAATACAAATTGTAAACCTTTAATATCCCTACCACAAAATACTTTAAAATTTCCATATTACCTTAAAGGTATCCATTAATCGTTAGTTACCCCGCTTGATTTATTAAGGCCATTAACTTTAAACCTCATTATTATAACACAGTTTAAATAACTGATATGCACCTATTCTAGTATAATATTACATACATGCACAGCGAATGCTTTCTTATGGCAATATGCGATGAACCCCACAATACTGTCAGGTCTTCACAGCACAGTACAAATAACACAGCAATTTTACACAAGTTCATTGTCTTGGCTACTGACCTCTTGCAGCAGGTCCTGTGCAGCGATCGCCTTCAGTACATTCTTCTTGCTTGTCTCCTGCAGCTCACCGCCGAGGACAAGTTCATCTAAGATGAAGTAAGCCTTTTCAAAGTTGAAGATTATGTCCAGTTCACATACCTATGGAGCATAATATTAAGCTATAAGTAAAGGATTCTATTAATTAATTAAAAAAATCAACTCTCTGATTGACTCTCCGAGCAGTATGAATCATATTACACTTCGATTCTTAAAATCGGTCAAAGGTGTAAAGGAGGACACAACAGAAAGTATAAATGCTTATATATACATACATACATTATGGGAAAACATTACTGTTATGTATGGTCAATGTCAATATATATTTATTTGATGGACATACATTATGTATACTGTACTTTATACCTTCTATAATAAAAAGGATGTTGAAGTGGGTATTTACACATCAGTGTGTCTGTCAATTGATTGTAGTAAGCTACTGAACTTAATAAATGATAGTTACATAATTATCTTGTATTTCGAACATAATAATTATCCCCTTCTGTCAATTGGGCAAAATAGGAAAGTACCAAAAAGTTTGTAACTGTTTGTGCTGTTGGTGTATTTTCCTTTTTGATTTATCAACCAAGCAAATGTCTTAGGTCTCATAATATTTAATATGATAAAAAGCCAAACTATAATTCATAAAATAAACACATGCCCATGATGCAAGAATTATTATACCCTTGATTGGAGTGTCATTATAATGCCAATGATCTTAGAACTATCATGTATATGGCTTTATGAAGATTTTAAGACCTCAAACATGTCTTACCATTTTAGTAGCACAAATAGCTCATAACATAAGTGGGTTTGCTAATGATGTGATATATATATTCTTTTTTTAGAAGAAGGGGGCAAACAAGCAACGAGTCGCTCAAAAGAGTGATCACCGCCGCCCATGAACATCCGCAACATCAGAGGAATCGCAGATGCATTGCCAGCCTTTTAGGAAGGAGTACGCTCTTTTCTTGAAGGACCCTAAGTCCGCCGAGGACAGATCATTCCACTACACAGCTGTACATTTCGTAAAAACCGAGCCTTAGTGGAATGCCAACCATCAAGATGGTGTGGATGGTATTTGGCGTTCTGTCGAGTTGTGCTATGACGAAACTCAGCAGCAGGATTTGTTTCAAACAATTCTTCGGAATGCTCCCCATGGTAGAGGCGGTTAAAAATGCAAAGAGAACTGACGTCCCTTTGCAAGGCCAGTGAGTTTAATAGTTTTGCTCATCCATCATTAATACAATTATATTTTTATACATTAATCATGGCTTCTGTGAAAGCAAATGCAAAAACAATACATAGCAATTCACACATCACACTTATTATGAGTTTGCAATGTCAAAATATTCACATTATAAACACATGTTAACAACATGTGTTTATAATGAATCTCAGTATTTCAGAGAGAGAGAAAGAGAGGGAGAGATCACATGATTTTATGTAAATGTTTTCAGCATTGTGAACTCACAGTTGTACATATTTCAATAATTTAAAATACTCACACTGCCAAAGTATTTGTCAAGCAGTTCCACATATCTGTGGATAAGTTCAAGAGTCAGCAGTTCATTGTCTTCTTGCTCCATTGCACAGCAGAAGTAAAGTGATGCATATCTAAAACAAGACAAGAATATCTTCATTCATTACATTGTTAAGAATATTTATGGAATGGATGTGGAAAAAGATTGCATTAAAGTCCAATGTCCAGCTGTGAACTAATGATGAAGTAGATTATGGTAATGCAGAAACTGAAGGGATAAGCATAAGATGTTTGAATTATTATTTTAGATACCTCTTATAAACAACTTTGACATCTTTCCACTCAAGGAATGAGCACATCTTGGGCTTACGAGCAAGGACTGTTGTAATTAGCTCCCGTGTTATTTTCTTCTTGAGCTTGTCCGGGTGAGCCACATACCACTTCTGTAGACGCAGCTTGCCTTGTCGGCTAAACAGTAACATGAATTGCATCTGTAACACAGTATAGAGAATTATTAACATTCAATAAATACCAACAATCTTAAATAGTAAAACAAATACAAGAATTTTTAATAAAGACCCATTAAGTGAAATTGTAAGGTCCAGTCTCAACCCATAAGTCCCAACCATTCATTTATCAATCTTTAAGAGTTTACTGATTAATAAAGGCCACTCCGAAATATAGCGTATATATCGGCGAAGCCTTTAATCTAGGAAGCGACGGGCCAATATTTCGAGATAAATTAGGTAAATTCAACTTGAAATTATTGCTAAATGAATTTGTAACGACGTAAACCATGTCCATTTCGTGGAAGTTTACTCACCATATTGTCTTTATTAAGCAATTGTGCAGAGGGCTTAAAATAATTATTAAGTTTAAAGTAAGAAAACTTTGAAGGTAAACTATTAACACATATTTATTTTGAAACACAACTTATAATTCTTAAAATTATAATTTTTGCTATGGTGCTGACAATACCATCCATAAATGGCCACAAATTTGACACTTATAGCCTAACGAGAATAAGTGTCAAATAGCTCAGTAAGCAAAGAATGACGAAGGATCAAAGAGTATTTTAAAAGTATTGGAAATAGTAAAAGTAACATTTTTTATTACCAAAAAGACGTCTATATGTATTAGAAGATAACCAGAGTAAAGAACTACCATAAACATGAAATAAGCGCTAATTATGAATTGCAAGCAAAATTAATTTTCTAACATACAACAGACATACAAATAGCGAAATATAAAGTAAAATAAAAATATACAGTACGTTTTCACTTAGACGTCAATTTTACATACAATTATGGAGCAATTATGTCTTACAATCGATTATATTCTCTTCTCCTCTTTGATGTGTGTATTCTTTAATCAAGACCTTTTTCAGACAAATGTAATATTTAAAAAAATATATTAAATAGCATCAATTCGTGATTTCAAGCACATGGCACATTTTATTGGTATACATATAAAATAGATTTACAAACCTTTGGCATATCCACATTGACACGGGCTGGGTGTATATTATTTGCCATTCGATGAATGTGCTGCTCGTATTATGTATTATTTATTGTTATGAAAGACCTGTGTGACCCGAGGAACTTTATATACTATTCACCCTGGGCTCAAGATTTGCTTTTCGACTTCTAGCAATGCCAAAACTTTAGGCAATGAAGATAGTCCACAAATAAAGTTATTCTCAAGTTCATGGCCAGCTGTCTAAAAACTTATATCTGTTGTTGTTGGAGGTAAGAATGTTAATCCTTAATAATATATGTCCAGCATAGATTCAGTTCACTTAATATTAGCGACCCGCTGCTCGTTTGCCTCCCTTATTCTATAAAAAAAAACTCGCAATATCTGCAGATACCATGTCCTATACAAATTCGATGTTCAACTTTGGCGCTCGTAATGTCAGTGTGAATTTGTGAGAATTTGATGTATTATCTAACTATATATCTACTTTGAGGTGGTTTTATTCGATTTTAGGGCACTTACCGTTATTTTTTAAATTACAAACACGGAGATTTTGAATCGTACCGCGAGAAACGTTTTTGAATTCGTGCTCTTGACTGCGGGATTACGGGAAATATTACAAATTCATTTAGTGACTTTTAAGTGGCTTTGAGGTCCC
The DNA here is from genome assembly GCA_018246295.1 of Papilio alexanor hazarajatica. Lineage (NCBI taxonomy): Eukaryota > Metazoa > Arthropoda > Insecta > Lepidoptera > Papilionidae > Papilio > Papilio alexanor. The sequence goes on from DWLR01005201.1 coordinate 4,456, forward strand.
GAATTAGGTATCTGAAGGTATATAGCATCTTTGATGTCCAGTTATTATATTTGATAAGCGAATACAAAGAAAACTATGTTTATTTTCAAATAACAAGTATAAAAACGTTATACCAAACTGTTTAATAATTAAAACAACGTTTAAAGTACATTTTGTATTTAATAAAAAAATAACATTTTAACATCACACTTATATAAAATATAATTTATAGTCATTAATCTTTAGTTTCATCTTTTAAAGTTATTTGCGAACTCTGGGCTGAAGGGAGTGGCGTTGAATTGAAAATTATTGTTGTGATTGGCAACAGTATCCTTGACCTGTAAACAAAAAGAAAATTGTAAATTCTTTTACTTATATCTTAAACTATAAAATCTAATTAGAATACATTTAAGCTAATGCCTAGCACATCATTACTTTGTAATATTCGTGTAGTTTGACGATATACGCCAGAAAGCTACAGATCAGATAAAATATATAAATAATATTATTAAGAAGTAACAGTGCTCCTTACGGAATATTTATTTATAAGCTCTATCGCGGTACGATATACTTATAACTAATGCGTTGATACACTTTTTTTGGGTTAATCGATGTATAGATGGACCATCTTCTCAACATATATGGTTTGCTAAAATTGAAATGAAATCACGATACAGATATTTGAATACAGAACGCTAACTGTAAGGTTATTATGTCCGTATAAAAGCTGCAAATGATAATACTTTATTATCGTTGACAACATCGGCATCCCTTTGCGAGCTGGAATCTGGCGGGAAGTAGTCGTCTCTGAACTGCGGCAGGTCTTCGATGCCAATCAGGTCCGAATCGTCGGAGTTACCGCTGAAAGTATTTTATGATATAAATATTTGGTATGATAAGCCAGCCAGAAGAAATAAAAAACAGCAATAATTTTGAGTTTTTTTTTGTGATGAAGTAATATGGTGAAAGGTTTTGTTGCAATATGTACAAACATAGAGGTTTAATTAAAACTTATACTTATTTTAAGTCATTGGGCTAATTTAAAGATACGGTTAAAATAGGTTGCAGCGCGACTTACCTAATGGCATCAAAGTCTGGGGCCTTGATAGCCTCATTCCAGATGGGGTTGGAGCCCTCGATGGCGTGCTTGTTGGTGCCAGGCGCCACCAGCCCCGCGCGGTTCAGCCCAGAGTTCTGCGAGCCATACTTAGTCATCGACAGGGCTTCCAGACGACGTTTCAGCCTAAAATTTAATCGTTATTGAATAATCAATAAATAAACAGAATTTTTATGTCAAAATTTTACAATCATTTTCGTTATTTACATCTTTGCTATACAAAAATGTTGTAACTCTAACTTTTAGGGATGTTAAAAGTGGTAAATTTTTTGCACTTACTAGGATCAACTCGAATAGACTGGGTACTCTCAATTGGGTCGGACAGGTTCTCTGTTACCGCCGAAAAGACAAAAGTACCGCCCTACTCTCTTATTTAGTGATTGATTAATTAACATGATTAATTAACACGATACTCACGTGCGATTCTTTATGATGAAGGTGAGGAGCAAAACAAGGCACATGAATGCGAGCAAAGCGCAGAGCGCGGCCAGCACGTACACCGCGTTGCGGCCGGCGGCGGGCGTCAGCGCAGGACTGTCACCGGTCACCAGGTCGCGAAGCACCAGCAGCTCTGTGTTTAACGTCGTCTGGACGGTGCGCAGGAGTGCCGTGTCACTGCGCAATCTGTAAAAAAAAAACAAATCGTTTCATTTAAAAGTGTGTACATACACCAGCGCCTTTTGTAAAACTGATTTATTTTATGTGAATCCATGATATTTTGGGCTATAATTATCGAATATTACCCTTAATAGTTACCCTTTCTTGGAAAACTTTCCTGTGCTTTGCCAGTGATTTATCTACTGTACATGAACTCTACCCGCATTTAACACAAAAAATGAGAATTTTGTGTTTATTCTCAAATTAAAACTATATGTAATGTTTAATGAACTATCGAAGTATACTCACTCCTCGATGACATCGGTGGTGACGGGCGCGTTTTCGCGTATGAAGTGCGCGCGTACCTCGGTGAGGTCGTCGCGCGCCACGCCGCTGCTCTCCGTCGCCGGCACTACCTGGTCCACGTTGCACGTCATGTTGAACCCCACACTGAACGTTTGGGCGATCTGTACGAACCATAGTCATATATCAGACATAAAGTTGGAGTATAAATACAAACATGGCCAAAAGCCCATCCGTCAATTCAATATCCAAATGGAACGCCGTGTTCCCTATCTGTCTCTCTCTAGGGGTGTGAGATTAATGGAAAAGGCTCGATTAAATAAAAATCAATAATCGATAAGAGATTCATATTCAGATTCATAATTATCAATTATATATTATAACATACTAATAATTTATCAAATTAAAAATCAAATAAAATTATATGAATAAAAAATAAGGAATAAGGAAACCAAATATCATTACTGATACAAATTGTCAGAACCTTTTATTATATTAAAAATTAAATTATGAGCATTCCAACAAAATGACAATCTTATTATCTCAAAAACTAAAATATAAATCAAATCCAAAAAAATGCCATAAATGTCCAGTACTATTTTACATTTTTTTAAATTTATTCTATATTTATTTAAAATAAAATACTTATATTTATTTTAAATAAATCTATTTTATATTTATTTAAAATAAAATACTTAAAACAACAACTAAAAAACTAAACGATTACGTCGTGGTCTCAAAAACTAAAATATAAACAAATCTTTCGTCAATCTTTGAGTTTAAACAATAAAAAAATTAAAAATAATTATTGTCACAAATTTCCAATCTCCATGATAAGTGAAAAAGCTAAACGACAACGTTAACGTATTGTCACAAAAATTTTACATTTGATTATAATAATTATTACCATAAATTTTCAGGTAAGTTTAAAAACAATAATTTTGATAATCTCCCTCCTAAAATACGGTTCTGTGTTTTCCTAACTCCCGTTTTGGAAAATAATCTTTTGGATGGAGCAGAAGTGAACATCACACAGATGCTTTAGAGCCAATTCGGTTGACATCCGCCGCATAGATGGCGCTGTTTTTGTAATATCGATTTAAATGTATAATTTATATAATTGATTTTTTAAAAATCGATTAAGATTGCTATAAAAATCGATTATAAAAACCGATTTTAAGACCAATCCGGTGATAATAATATAGTAACGGCCCGAGCCGAGGCTCCAGAGGGAGCCCTCGAGCTTAGTTACTGCTAAGAGGTTTAGGCTAAGCGCCCTCCGCGCTCGGCTACCTCAAATCCGGTGAAACTGTAGATGCCTCCTCCAGGCAAACAGTGGCAAGTCAGTCATTAAAAAAAACCGATTTAAATAAACATCGGTTATTTTTTAACATTCCTATCTCTCTCTGGAAATGGCTGACATACCGATAGCACGTACTATGTAATAACTCTGTACATATTACTTTAAAATAAAGTGTTTGTTAGTATCACTGTGCTTTAATTTATAACAACAGGTTATGGGCCCAGGCTTCCTGTTATTGTTATGCTTATCTACGTATAATTAAAACCATGGCGGGAAATCGAGTTCTCTAGGAATCAATCATGAATTTTTGATAAGATAGTCAGTTTTTCAATCCGCTGTTTATTTTCTAAACTCTGCGTCTGCTATTTATGCGTGTCCCATTTAATGATTCTCACCGTGTGAGATAATTTACTAGCTGCGTGGTAACTCTATTTGAGGCGATTGGCGCGATACAAATAAAATGTACTTACGAAGTCTTTGTGTTTCTCGACTTGATCCAATGTATTAACGAAGATGAAGAATACTCTGTTCATTGATGAAACCAAATAGATCTTCACGCTCGCTGTATCAGACGCTCCCTCTGGGAAAAACATTTATATTGTACTTTTATATTTAACGTAATTTACCTCCTTAAATTAACCTATAAGAAAAAAAAATTAATTATGATTTTAATAAATTTAAATTACAGATCTTCTATAACTTAAATATCTTTTACAGACAACTTGCGAAATGGGAATTAGATTCTTTTCGGTGAGATGTAAAACATGATTTGCCTTGATGAGGTATTTATGACGAACCGTTTAGATACTTTGCACAATTTTTATTAGTAGTTAAAGAAGCGACCATACTCTTTGATCATTTTGTCGGTCGAGACATAGAGACATCTTAAAATTAGATGAGGTATCGATTTTAAAGTAAACATTTTAAACTTTCTTATTACAGAAAGTCATAATCACTTTGTAATCTGCCAATGATCCTTTTAGCTATGCTATTGCAATGCCCTTCACCTGGATCAGTTGCGAGGACCTGGAACTCGAACATGCCGTGCATGGAGGCGGTCGGCTGCATGTTGAGAGTGAGCACTCCGCTCGTCGGATTGAGTACGAATGCGCCGTTCCTCACAGCTTCCAAACTCGGATCCACCTGCATAGTCTCATTCAGTATCGAGTAGGTGATCGTCGCGCCCTCTGAATGTGTCGCCTGTGGGAAAAAAGTAAAAATTACTTATAACTATTTGAGTAGTAACTGATCTATATATTATTAATTTTTTGTTGCGAAAGTAAACCTAAGCGAACTTATATCGACCAGATTGGTGATATACAGAAGAAATCGTATCAAGAATACACATTGTTATACATATTCTTGATACCGTTTCTTTCGTATAAATATACGAATGAACGATTGCATGCTTGTCGATTTCGACATATCGTAGATGTGTGTATATAGAAGAAACGGGTGTGGTGTGCCAGGATCATCCGTATTTTCGAAATACGGATACTTATGGAATTCAAATTTTTCTGGCGTATTTTCTCAAAACTATTTACGTATATTATAGTGCGTCATTTCATGTATATGTGTATATATATATCGTAGTATTTAACAAGCTTTTTTTTTAATATTAACAGAAATTATGTTTAGTGCAGAATCTCAACAAATCAATGCTAAGTAAAAAAATAACAGTAATGATATAATCAGGGTATATGTATAGTTACATTTCATACTAATAATTTACCAATATTTTTCTACTAAAATGACAATATCAAGTGGAAATGTATAACGTCTGAACACTTAAATACTGCCATTTAAAAAGTTTGCGAAAATTCTATTATCATCTTTCATTACCAATACGATACAATTAATTGAAAGTAGTGACATCCTTAAGGTTATAATATGGTCGAAGGACCACTTATGCTAATAAAATGCCACTTACCTTTTCTTTGTCATTTCATAAATCGACCAAATCTTTTCCCAAGACTCGTGATCTACCATTTTGTCTAACATGAAAGCAGACAGATACTTACTTGTATCATGAGGAGTTCTCTGTTGATGGTATCTAACGTAGAAATGCCCGCAGTGTACAGCGACCGCAAGAAGTTTGGTCTGGGGTTCGCTTCTCTTACCTTGAAATTATAGAAATTGTTATAAATTTATAATTATGCTTTGATAGTATTTTAAGTTAGTTGGATTATTATATTTTCTAACCTACCGTAACAATGACAATGAGTATAGAGCCAGGCAATGTTGAGCCTCCGGTTGGCGAGTTGGAGGCGGCCACCAGCAGCGTATGCTCGGCGGTAGTGTTACGGTCCAACTCGCGTACCACGCGCAAGATGTTGTCACTTGCGTCTAGCAGGAAGTGACCACCCTGGTTGCCGTCTAAGCAGAAAGGAAAGACACCGTCATAGTATCAATCTATGCATCATCTGTTCGAGTAATAATAAAATTTTTATGTTAACATTTCGGCTCACTAGATGGCGTTGGGATCGAAACACATCACGATATGGTTTCTTTGTAAGACAACGGAATGTACAATCTTACCCACAATCCTGTAGTAAATGTTGTGACAGTCATCGGTACAGCGATAATTCTTGGGATCTTCTGCTATAGGCAACTGCTGGCTTTCCTCCAATCCTCCCTCTTTTTCTGCAAAAAATGTATTCAAAACATAAGATTTTTCATACTCCTATTTCATTTTACAAAGCGGCGTGGAGTCGAGATATAATTCTGCGTTTCCCCTAAATTATGAGGGCTCTTATACCTTTATTTCCCTTATCTAGATCCTTTATCCAAAATGAAGATTAGCTAGCATCTGCAATTTATTTGGTTGTTGCGGATGTGACCACTAGCTCCTTTGATCTTCTAACACGTTTTGAACGATAAACGTTTTGACTGATCGGTTGGCGCAGTGGTAAGATACATGCCCCTCACGCCGCAGGTCGTGGTTTCGATTCCCACACAGGACAAACATTTGTGTGCATGAACATGTCTGTTTGTCTTGTGCCTGGGTGTAATTATCTATATATGTATGTATTTACAAAAGAAAAGTATTTAGTAGTTTAACAGTGGTAGAGTCCGCAACAATAACATCTGTTGAACGATTGGCCCGCTCGACCGGTGAAATACCACGACCTCACAGAAGACAGGCGTGAAGTACTTTTCGTCTGCGATACGTGAGGTGCCGGAGGCCTAATTTAAATCCTCTTCCCCTTCACACTCTTTTCGAATAAGGAAAGGATGGCTAGGGAAAAAGGATTTGACGTGGAAGGGGGTGATAGGATAAGGAAATGTCAATTTTTCTGTCTATCCCCCCTCCTCTTTGTATTAAAGGTAGGCAATACATCTGCAACTCGCAAATGCTTCTTGCAGATGTCTATGGGTAACGGTCACTTAAGTGACCGCTTGCTCGTTTGCCACCTTGTTGTATAAATATATACATATATACATATATAT
>DWLR01005202.1:0-11202 GCA_018246295.1 Papilio alexanor hazarajatica
TTTTTTATTTATTTAGGTTAGGTAATACTTACTTTAAAAAAGAACTGAATATATAAGTTAGTTACTTTTTCTTTCTTCGTAATCCCTACTAATGTTGTAAATACGAAAGCAGCTCTCTCTGTCTGTCTGTTACGCTAATACTAGGCGTACACTAAACAGATTTTGAAGAAATTTGGTAAAACGATAGATTTGACCTTAGGAAATGAAATATGCTACATTTTATTGCGAAAAAAAGGGTTAAAGAGTATAAGGGTATATATACACCCTTATACCCCTTAACCTACTTAACCGATCATCATTAAAATTTGTACACATATTCTTTAAGGTACTGGGATGGCATTTATTACAAAAAAAAAAAAATACGGAGGGTAAAGAATATCTTTATATTATAAATGCGAATGTTTGGATGGACGTTTGTCACCTCGTAACTCCATACCATCTGACAGACAGAACGAAATTTGGCACAGAGATAGATTATAGTTTGGAACATCACTTAGGATTAGATCCTAGGATGATGTACGGTTTACGCGGAACGTTTTTCACGCAGATGTATGTATATGTTTACATATAGATACATCAATATTAAATTCCTCGCGGACGAAGTCACGGGCAACAGCTAGTAATAAATGAATTCTAAATGTAAATATTTATTCTGCAAATTCTCGTTGAGAATAAGCACTATGACCCCAATCAAATAAGAAGATATTTCAAAAGAAAGAATTTATTTTGTCTTCTTGTTCTTGGTAATCGATTACCTAGTTAAATGTAAATACTTTTGCTTTCTTTATAAACTTGTAGCACCTACTACGTAGCGGATGCTTATGATAAAAATAAATCATTAATTATTTCCGCCTGTAAGAGTCACAGTGATATACTGACTACCAACCTCTGGTAGTCGGAGAGGCACTTTAGGAAAAAGAAAAAGATTTTTTAATTGAAACGGAACTAGAATATCAATTTTTTTTCTTCCACATAACTTAAATCGCAATTGTAATCCGAATTTTTTTATAAAAAAATCTCACCTTTTTGATATTCTTTAATTTCGTCTGATTGAGAAGATAGTTTTCACAAACATTTTGACGTAAAACCATAAACGTCGATGTGCTATCAACAAACGTTTCTATTCCGTGTCAACACACAATTACAGAACTAACGTAGCACTATTAGCTGAACCAATACTAAGCCAGATTAAGTTACACCTCTGACAGCTGCGAGATTTTATCACAGTTAAGTAATTCTCTTAGTTCCACTTAACTGCGGCGTGACTGTACAAAGATGTTATCTTGATTTACATACTTTAGTCGTGTCTATTTTACCTTAGTGTGATAAGTGTAAGTACAAACACTATTTACTATAAACAGCTAGCTCTTGGGACAGTTACGAAACCGTTTTCTACATCTGTTTTTGGTACATTTCTATTTAAGTCCCCAGATAAGTCAAATGTATGAGTTGTACAATATCTATTATGAAATCGTAGAAATGTTATGTATAATAAAAATAAAGGCAAATGAGCAAGCGACTCAGCAGATTTTAAATATTATCATAGCGTCCCATCAGCGTCCGGAAAATAAGATAATGCTGCGGAGGTTTTGCCTTTTTTTTGTAAAAAGAGGCTAGACTAGATAAGATTTTTTTAATCGGCATTGTTATTCCTGGTTGCAGGTTGCTGGTTGGTCTTCTGTTATATCAGCCTTTTAATTTAACAGTGTCCACCAGCTACTTAAAATAGACATAACTTGTAAGTGATACGATAGCAAGTAAATTTCTTAAATTAAGATTACTTTTCATTCACCTTACAATTCAAAACCAATGGCATTTTTAATAATAAAAAGAAGGTGACGGCCTAAGTACGAATCCTTAGTGTCAAGTGTGTAAATCCTTAGCAGAAACCCGCAGGACACTCTGTCAGAGAATATCTGGACAAGAATGCGCTCTTTAAATTTATCGCCATGTCAGAAGTGAGTGTTCATGATAACTGTTATCGTTTCATTTTGCATCAATGTTTCACTTAATTCTGTTTTAAAATAAAAAAATAAATCAGCCTGTCATCACAAACATTGAGGTCACAAATTATCAACACCCAAATTGTTAGGTAATTGATAATCTAAAAAATATATTATTTAAGCTTTTGATTTAACTATAGTGTTTTTCGTTTCATAGATATTAAACGAAAATCTCTAACATTTCGTTATGATTGTTAAAATGTGTCATTAAAAATATCCACATAAATTGCTTAAAATGCATATTTTTATAGGAGTCCGCTAAAACCTAATCAGTGTGAGGGAAAATAGTCATTAAAACAGCGACGTAATCTTATTCTTTATACACTCAAACACACTAGATCTGTCTTATCGATATCAGCAGGATATATTCTGTAGATACACATTTGCTGCGAGCTCCTGCAGGCTCTATGGCAACCTTCCCTCGATTTTAACAAAAGGTCAATGTTTATTCGAGAATAACATTCGAAGCGTTTTTTAAATCTGCCGCATGTACGGGCCCACTTGAATTAATGACTTTAGCTTCTCGTAATCGCAACTGTGCCTTTACGAACAACGAATAAGGTTGATATTTGATTGAGAGTTGCTGAAAGTAGATAATAATAAATTTCCGTACTGGAACAATACTCCACCTTCCCCAAATCGTGATTGTAATATCAGAAAATATGTGTGTTGTAATGATAAAGTGCCTTAACATCTTAGTTTGTGATCAATATTATTTTTTTACACCAATACAATAAAATAACATTTGTGTAGTTAGCTATTGATGTAAATAAATCATTTACCAATAGTTTGTTCTACCAAGTACTGTCACATATGTTAACTTCAAAACCAAAATACTAATTACAACGTGACAGTTTTGTATTGACTACTTGACTGTCTGAAACTGTTACGCCGGCGTGAATAATTTCATGTTAGTGAAATATTGGTATTTGAAGTTTGAATTTTATTGGTATTGGTAGTGGAAATATGGTATTTTTATATCAGAAAACACAATTCAGTGAAGTTCTCTAGGCGTAATAACTTAACACTTTACACTTTTTTGTATAATGTGATGCGCACGATTTTTTGGTAACAATTCAGTCATCAACATACATACAAGCTGACTAGGATACAAATCTCCGACCCTGCGATTGGAATCACAAGACAAATTGTCATCGCTGCAGACAAAGTTATTGTATCTTTATATAATAAAATTAATCTCCGTTGGGGTGTTGACAAAATGTCTCGCAGCGCGTCACAATGTTTACAAATTCAATTCAGTCGAAAACGAATTACAAACAGCGTCACTTACAAAATTACTGACAAGAAATTTAATCAAGTTCTGCAAATAATTTTCAACCCACACAACACTAAATATAACTCGAAAGTTTTATTGAAAGTAGGAAACAACAGTTACGATAGAAACGTCAGAACACAGACAGAACTTAACTCGTATAAAAATCCAATATGTATAAATATCTGTGTGAAAACAAAATACTCGCGTTAGTTCTATTTCCCATTTAGCTTCAGTTCTAATATATGTATAGTCTACTGTAACGCATTTTTGGCCCGCTTTTCTAATGTTAGACCTCCATTTAATCAACCTCAAGTATTGAAAGGATATAGTTACTGCAAACATAAAAACAACGAATTGTTTTCTATCTCACTCTCTAATACTAGACATGTCAGTACAAAGTAAAATACAAGCACCTTATAACCGATTCGGGACAGCCCACGCCGGTTGTAACCGGATTTTTCCGGATTGCAGGAGTTTTATGTGAAGTTAGGACGGGTTATCTTAGTTCTCGTGGGGTAGCTCGACTAAAACGATGGCACTTATGTTGATGTAGCAGGAAATAAATAAGGCTTTTCGTTTAGCTGAGAGAAGCGATACGTATCTCCGGCAGGGCTGCACCTTGAAATTTTAAAATGTTAGGGCGACTTTGTAGCTTCGCTAAAATTTATCTATAGTACGACTGTTACAGTTGATAATAATACGCTAAACTAAAACAACATAAGTGATATAGATAGAGACAGAAATATTACAATATTCAAATGTATCTGAGGCTTAGTCTTATATAACTTAAAATAAAACATATGTAACAATTTTTAAGCTCTCGAGAGATGAGAAAACTCGATGTTATAAACTGGCTTGAAATCGTTTAGAAGGAAAGGTTAATGTTAATGTAGATTCAAACAGTCAATTTAATCGTAACAAGGGCCATAGTACGTCGCCAGCAGTGACAACGATTAATTTAACACAAAAATTCTCAATGAGATCGCTTTTCACAGCGAAATTACTTGTCAAAGCTCACAGCCGCCACGCGCAATGAAAGTAAATCGAATAACCCTCTACTCCGTAATTGGTTTCGTGTTGGAAAATTATTAGGAACGCTTATAATGTAAGCGATCTAGAGAAATTAAACTTTTTAAAATATTTACTGTCAACTTGTGTCATATTTTTAATTCACTGTAAAAGCGCTATATTTTTTTACATTTAGTTTTTTTTATTTTATAGTACAGCCTGTGCACTGACTCTTTAAAATTTAATAACTAGTCATGAATACGTAACAATTAGGCTTTCTTTTACATTTATAGTCTTGCGTGCCCTACCTACTATTCCATTCATGTCATACCAAAAGAAGATATTCATGCAAGTGACATCATTACCCAAACATTTCAATAATTCTGACAAAAACTCAGCTTTTATTGTCATTAGCAACATTTTAGAATGATGACTCAAATTTTACTGTTAATCATAAAGCGTAGAACCTTAAACGCTTATCAGTTAGCGCAGAGCTTATTGCACCAATAACAATAAACCGAAGCTTTGTCGCGATCTAAGTGCGGGCGGCAAAACGATGTCTTCTTTATTGGTCCTATTGAAGATCCTCCACATCGCCGACCCGGAATAAGGCTCCTGGTAATCACGCTCTAATTTAAATTGGATGATGATAAGGTTATATAATTTAGGTAGTATTATTTGAGAGAATGAAAATTTGCTTTAGCTAACTTTACTTTTGTTTGTGTCAAAAATATGTTAAAATTTGTATCCGACGTATGACAATAGGCTAATAATAAAATAATAGGCAACAGGGCATAATGATTTAATTGGCTTGTATCGTCATTTATAAACTGTTCTGATTAAATAAAGATATTGAAATATCTAAGATACCGATAATTTTAACAATTCATACAATCAAATAAATGAAAAGCATACAGAAATGTGAATGAAATGGATATCAAAAGTACCGTGACTCGATAAACAAATTGAGAATTTTCCGTCGATTCGTCATGATAATTTAAACGTCAATATGAGTCGTCGCTCATGAATAAAAGATATCTAATAATACAAGCCTTGATAGATATTTTGATGAGCGCTCGACATGTTAAGTACCAGGGGTGGATGGAATTCTTCATTAGGTATTTCTTATTTCTATAGCATTCTTTTGGAATATAACTAATTGGTATTATTAAATAATCACATTTCAAATTGCTCAAGGGTTAAGGGGTTTTGCGTTTTTATACCACTATTAACTCATCCTTTAATATTTCTAATCGTAACAAAACCAACTCAACTTAAATCCGTTTTGTCATAAAATTAAACGTAGATCATTTTCCATACCAGTCGCTTGCCATTAAAATTTGAGTGGTAATTTCTAAACCGCGTGTTATCTTCGCTTAAGCGATTATCAGTCAGTGGTAGGTTTATTGTTCCAATAATAATAAACCTCTGGCTTACCGCCGGGGTTCCTTCGCAAAGACAGTCGGCTTTTATCGCTTCCATTGGCATTTTCAGGGCTCTAATAAAATTAAGTATTGGAATTTGCGTTTAAATATTTGCCAGGGCAATACCAGAGTAGCATAAGGGTTCCGAACTTATCCCATCCTTATGTTTAAGTTAAATATTTTGCCTGCAATATATGTAGACATAATGAATTCTTATATTTACACGAATATGAGACATTGAAATTAAACAAATTTTACGAATTTAATTAATTTGCCAGCAGCTTTGTCTCCGAGACGCACTCAAACACCTCACTCACGCAGCTGTAAAGCGGTGAATTAAGCGTGAATTAAAATATTCGTTAAACGCTATAAAATCCGTAAAATTAGTTTGATTTAATAATGTAAGTGACTTTATACAAAGTAACAAATAATCAATACAATTTGTTCTTTATTAAGGAAATATAAATATCCATCTTATAAAATATTAAGTTCGTCATAACCACAATTGATAACGTTCTATGAGAACGTAGTTACATTAAAGGAACAAGGAAAATGAGATCATCTGTGTATATTTGGTGTATGCCGAGGGCCGCGCCCCGCGGGACGGCCGCCCAAAATTAATTTAATGGCCCAAATTGTGCGGACAAGATACTAATATTTTGCGCTTGAATCGGGTACACGAGATTTTATATATTATTTTTAGATAAGAAACGATTTACTCATTTCTATTTACCTATATTTCGATATTAAGAAAGAAAGTAAAACATTCCTTGGTTGGTATTTCTAAATTATACGTGAAGATCTTAAAGTCTAAAATGTGCAAAATACCCCTATTGTACGGTTATTATTTTGCCAGGACTTACTACTTATCAAAAGAAGCAATCACTAACTTCCCGAGTTGACGTACGAAACAGTTATAATCACACTGATGCGGTACATATTGTTAATTGCATAATTTTGAGGTAGCATCGTCACAAAGCCAGAAAGTGAAAATTTCACAAAAGTTGATCTCAACAAACCATTAGCTGGGAGTGTGGTCACAAGCATAAAATCCTCATGATTAATGGCATGACCGGCGCACGCCAACTAACGCGCTCGCCCGGGCCGGCCGTGTCGCAAAAACGACTCGTCGACTTTTTGTCTTTCCAGGCCATTGTGTTAACTTCATTTCCACTCTTAACTGATTTACAATAATACATGTACCCTTCAGTTTTTCATCCAAAAAAATAATAATTACAATATAACAATCTAAGCTAAAGAGAACATTAAAGATGCCAATGAAATTATTAAATGTATACAAAAATATAAAAAAATACAAAAGAGATATGTTTAAAGTCAAATTATATTAGCACTAGTACGTAGACAACTACGTTATAATGTTACATTAAATAAAACATTACATTAAATAAAACTTAAGTGGAAGGAAAGTTCATGGCTAAAAGTATTTCTGGTGAAAGTAAAAGGCACGACATGGAACTTGCTTTGCTTAACTAAGCAAAGAGCCAAATAAGTTTTCCGCTACATTAACTTAACTGCCGCTACTTGACCGCGGCAACGCCTTCGCTTACGGCGCCACTCCACCAAAAAATCCCTTCTTACTCAAATAACTTTGTCCAGAACAATAAATTTCAGTAATAGTTGAAGGATGTATATATCTGTACATTTATTTCCACAAACTATGGTTTGATTGTAGAATTAGAGCTAACCTTGATTAAGCAAGGCATTTTAACATAAGGCATTCATTTTAATTTGAAAAATTAAGACTTTTTTGTCAAATTAATGTAACTAACGAATACTCTGTGTGAATAATCACACAAACTACTCAAGCATTTATCTATAAAATAATAAATTAGGGGAATTTAGTAACCTTTTTATATATTTATAAAAAGGTTACTAAATTCCCCTTTTTATACTAAATTAATTAGAATAACAGCTTAACTCACTCGACTAGTTTCAGACCCGTCGGAGGTCCTTCATCAGGGCAAGTGTTAGTGATTAACGGGCGGGATGCATGGTCGCGTCACGCCTCGCACTCGAAGTGAATGTTTTATTAATTAAATTTTTATAGTATGCAAAACTACAAAGATAATTGAAAGAGGTGAAATAAAACAATCCTGGAGGAAAAATAAACACATTCATTTGCATTCCGTGGAATGCCGAACGAGGCCTTCATGAATGACCTCTGCTATCGGCCGAACGACATGGCCGACCCTGATAGATTTCTCTACGTGTTATTCTAAGAGTAATGTCGTTGCGGCGATCCCATCAACGCCGGGGCCTGATTAAATCGGCGGCCGGCGTCGTTAAGGCTCCACGGAAATTTGTTTCGACCCGCCTTTTCTCGATCCGCAAGTAAATAGTGTACGTAATGCGTAAGGCCTCAGTTAGGTTCGGTTGCGGGGCGAGGCGGCACGAGGGCGGGGGACGCACATTCATTGATTCAGACAGTTTTGTCAACGCAGCTATACTAGAAGATGCTTATTCGGGGTTCTCCTTCGTTTCGATACGCATTAAAATTATGTGTGAGGTTTTGCCTTTTTTATACAGAAACTTCCTTCTAAATTTTCTTTCCTGAAAAAAAAAAATCAGCAAAAATAAATTTTAAGAAACTTCCATGCATTTGCAATATTCCATTGGAGTCTGTAGTTATCAAAAAATAAAAAATCTGCATGTTTCATGTAATTTATAAATTCACTGTTAGTCACCAGACTAATGTTGTTGTTTGTGCTTTGAAAAAAATGTTTAAATTTATTTCGACTTAGTGTCATAAGTGTATCTAATTAAATGACGTTAATTGCTAATTGTACAGATTTAATTAAAATTTAAATGGGTTTTACATTTTTTTTACATTGGTAACTTAATATTACAAAACAAAAACATTAAGATATCTCCTTCTTCCACTATTTGGGAGACCAGGGCTACGCTGGTTATTCTTTTATACATATAAAGAAAAATTAAATCTTGGCTCGGTCTCGGCGATTATATTGGCGGCAGAGCGACGCGCACCTCAAACGAGAGTTGATCCGGCCTCCATCAAAGACCGAACTCCTTAATATTAATAACTAATTAGTTGAAGCGGGATTGCACTTGCAGACGGTTAGCAAATACCATTTGGTGTGCTAATGAATAGCAAATATTGTCGTTCTGGCGCTGTTCTTTGCTCACGCTCATCAATCAGAAATTCTATTAACTCTTGTGCCCGCTGAGCTCATACGTAACGATGTTTGTCGCCATCGATGTTAGAAAACATTATCAACGTTTGTGTCAATATAATGATTTATAGAAACTGAAATATGAGACGCAAATCATTTTAGCAAAAAAATACGGCACATTGAATAAGCTAGGTTTTTCTGGGTCAAGAAACAAAATAGAAGTAATTTTTATACGATAGAATAAGACATAGTAGAAAACAACTAACACATATCCCGGATCCCGTCATAACAAAATGTTGTGTTGCTAATCTTTGTGTAGGTAAAAGGAGGGGAGTAGATAAAAGAATGAGAAAAAGCCTGTGATGTTTACTGCTAACAGACCAGTTTCCAATCTTATATAATAGAATATCCTAAGATTAGTATTCAAAGTATTCTAGTCTACCGGAACAATGACAATCTAAGCTAGCTAACTAGCTGGGTAAATAACGGTCAAAATTATTATTAAAAATGATACAAATTCGATGTGAATTCGTTTAGATATAAAAGTATAGAAATAGCTAAAAATAAATAAATTATTATAATGTAAAAGAAAAAGTCACGTGTACTAAGAGGAAGTAAACTTACTATAGCCTTACAAAGTGTACGTTCTGTATCTTGCGAAACAAGAAATGAATCCATTTATGAAAATCGGGTTTACATCGAGGGCCGCGTCCCTCGGGCGAACCTTCCGGGGCTTAATTTAATGTCGCAAATTGGGCGAATGGTTAAGACATATATAATGCACATGACTTGCGTTGTTCGTGGCGCGCGGGATTACGGGATAAATTCAATAATCGTGACATCTTACGTCGTATATCTGATTTGGATGGACTATTGGGATATCTATAAAATACAATTTTATTATTATAACAAAATGTTGTATTTGATTATGTGTTAGAACACAAAGTTAATAAATGCTTCAATGTTAATCACTTTTTTAAATCATTAAATAAACTCTTCTCTGTATAAACTGAACATTATTTTCTTAAAAAGTGTTTTCCGCCTTACTTCTATTTTTAACTTTCACCAATTTAATTATTAGTTTTAAAGTCTTAACATATATTTACATTATATTTCTTAAATTTATTATAAGTCCCTCGTTTTTCCTTGTTAGTTATTTAATTTAAAATAGTCTGGAATATTGTTGGTAGAAAACAATAGAAAAATATTTCTGTAAAATTTCAGAAAATGTACACTAGTGAAACTTCCTTTTAATAGTTCCAAGATTTAATTAGTAGCTGGCAAGTTGTGTTTAGCTTTTAGATACTCTTATAATTAGTTGGAATTCATACTCATTTATATCAAACAAATAATGCCCATGATTAGCTTTAAGTGAAAGCATAGTTTACCTGTTTATAGCTATATTAACAAAATATATGCACTACCTATATAAGATAAATACAAAGTCAAATATTGACTAGTCCCACTCAAGGAGCTGTGTTTTTATTACGTAGGGTAGGTAATGCGAAAATATTGCGTCTTGCTTCCAGAGTGGGGCGACCCGCGAGGTTTCTTCTGCAAACCGCCTGAGATTTATCTCCAGTTCAACCGACTATTTTAATGAACTCTTCACTGATAACATTATAAGATATATTTATATATAAGAAGCAAGTGTAAAGGAACGTACAATTTTTATAAGGAAAAAGTATTTGTTATGTTACTTCTAAATATTTAAACATACTCCGTACAGTTTACGACCGTATGCATTACACTCCGACTGTAACCGAAGCGTGGTAAAGCGTACTTGATATTAAATGCCCTTAAATTTGATGTTAGTTAAGTTTAGTTAACGAACCTACCACGTTAAATTTTTTGTAACATTTAAAATTACTTATGTCAAACATTTGATACAGATTATTTTCCATAAGGTAGTGCAGTCAAAGCGAAGTCGGGATGACGCAGGTAGGGTAGACAGGGCAGGTTCCCGGGGGTCGGCACGCAACTGCCACTTTATTCGATTGCCTGTAATGACACACGTGATTGCTCCGCCGCCTAAGCCGCAGGCTTGTGTCATTGCAATATTCCCGGAAACACGACCTCGTTTCAAAGAAATATTATTTGCTGGTATTATATAAAGTATGTTTACAAGTTACTCTTATTTGGTGAACATAGGTGGTAGCTTTACTTGAACGAACTTTTATCTAATTATAATTACAATAATGATTTAAATCCTGTAAATGTTTAATATTTTGAGGGTTCTTTGTTGATTCGAACGACTATGCGTAGTACGAGGGTGAATCAAAAAATTCTTGGAATCAATATTAAAAAATGCAAAGATTTAAATAATAATATTTTATTTT
>DWLR01005203.1:0-11201 GCA_018246295.1 Papilio alexanor hazarajatica
TCATATGGAATACTGCTCGCATCTCTGGGCTGGTGCTCCCAAATACCAGCTTCTTCCATTTGACCATGTACAACGACATGCGACTCGAATTGTCAACGACCGTGCTCTTACTGATCGGCTTGACTCACTGGCCTTGCGAAGGAACGTCAGTTCTCTTTGCATTTTTTACCGCGTCTACCATTGTTTGGAACAATTCCTGCCACACAGTTTCGTCATCGCACAACTCGGCAGAACGCCAAGTACCATCCACACTATCTTGATGGTTGGAATTCCACTACGGCTCGGTTTTCACGAAACTTTCTGCCTCGTACTGCTGTGTTG
Source organism: Papilio alexanor hazarajatica (assembly GCA_018246295.1). NCBI lineage: Eukaryota > Metazoa > Arthropoda > Insecta > Lepidoptera > Papilionidae > Papilio > Papilio alexanor. Next base: position 322 of record DWLR01005203.1, read on the forward strand.
TGGAATGATCTGTCCTCGGTGGTATTTCCAAACCAATACGACTTTCGATGAAGGGTCTTTCAAGAAAAGAGCGTACTCCTTCCTAAAAGGCCGGCAACGCATCTGCGGTTCCTCTGGTATTGCGGACGTTCATTTGCTCTTGTTGTATATATATATATATATATTTTGCTATTTTTTGTTTGCTCTAGTTATATATATATAAAGCTAGTATATTTTTTAAAAATATTCTAGGCTTAATTTTCTTCCTAGTTCGTTATTAGTCTTCACTATATTATTGATGTCAATTTTTTTTTTACAAACTGATTACCACATATTGAAAGTAAACTACTTCTGCGTAGATCTGAGCAAAACTAATAATTAAAAAAGAGGATACTTCACCAGTAACTTGGAGATCGGGACGTCACTCCCCCTTAACCAGGCTGCTGCAAAGTGTTCGAAATGTCGGGAACATAAATATTAAATAAACGCAATGTAATCAGTGAAATTTGTATAATTTTAATGAAAATTGATCGATCCTTAGCGATCTTTAGCGTAAGTTAAGAAAGTTTTTTCACCTACTGAAAGTTTACACCGTTTGGCGCTCGTCCGCATCGCTCGTTAGCGAACTGTAATTTCTCAAAAAAAAAGAAAAACGTAACGAGCCTCGAGCTTTATTGCGCCCTCTTAAACCATACTGTTGTTGCTGATCCACAGGTGGGTTTTATTGTCAAAACTGTAATACAAAACATGGTATATTATGAACATTATTTTTTTATAATTATTATGAAATTACAAAAAATTATTTGCATACTTACAAAGAAAAGCAAAAGGCTTAGAAATGTAAAATTTATATAAAAGTATGTAGGACAACAAGGCATTTTGAAATATCCCACAAGTAAATAACAAAATACTTTTGAATCATTTCAAAACTTTTTTATGTAACCTAGTAGCTTTATGAGATGGAAACCTGTATATAATCATAATATGGTAATAAGTCATGTTGATATGTGAAACAAACTCATGTAAAAAGGTTTTAAAAAGTAGAACTTTGCATTAAGATGGAAAGTATTAATTATTGTTAATTATTAAAACATTTTTAAATGTAAAAAAATGCACGTTGGATTATGCCGCTTACTTCGCATTAAAATTGCAAGCAATGTAAGGTTCTCTGAATCTGAAGTTCCATATGAAGACGTTATAATTATTACTCATCGCGATATTATATATCCATGAAATTGGTCTCGAATGATGGCAAAACAAGTTGGATCAAGTTAGACTACATTAAGCCAGCGGAGAGACTTTTGATTGAGTTTCTTCATCTAATTTCAATCGAATTCACATAACTTTCTTGCAACGTCATTCGATTCATTACTGCTAGGGACCATGAAGTTTCTTACGTTGCATCTTTGTTGGTTTAATATGAAAACTTCAAGTTTCATATTAAACCAACAAGCGATTTGTATACCATTCACTTCAATTTATATTATGGATAGACAGATCAATCGTGGCCATCTTCCAAATTGTATTACAATTTTCAATGGGCTGCAATTTTTCATAGTTATTTGTAATAATACATGTGAAAGTTTCTCTCTCATATCTTCTCGCGATAAAGTTCGATCCCGCTACCATGAGATACTCATTAACCCAACAAATTAAGAAATTGAGGAACTAGTGGCCGAGCTGAACACATAAACTATTAAGTAATTATTTTGCGAGTACAAAAGATAATTCCAAACATCGTTTTATATACATACATAAAAACTAAATCCATTGGATTGGATTATGATTTATCATTCTAAAATATATTTTTGTCATATTTTATTCATAATTTTTCATTTGTTGTTTCTTTATAAATAAAGGTGCTATGTTTCGATATCTCTAGGTATTCGCGTTGTGCGAATAGGCAATAAACTAAGTTCTAAATGGAATACCCATTAAGTTTAAATATCCCTATAAATTATTGTTGTGTATAAGTTGGAAAATGTTGGCTTGGCATTTCACGGGACCCATGTCTCTTGGACTTTTAATATGGACGAGTCGAGTTTTAGTCAGTAATGAGTGTAGCAACGCTCTCAGACATGCGGTTGCCATAATTGCCAAACTTTGTTCCAGCCCCTGGTCCTTCGTAGCCCGCAACTTGTCGCGCACCATTGTTTTCATAGTAGCACTTGTGTGTGCCGCATTGTTCGAACCTATAAATCCGCTCTATAAAAGAGAACTACTTCTAAGAAATACATTATACTTTGTACCTAGTATATTGTGGTCATGTGTTGCATTTTGTGTGGACCTTTGAGGAAAATCCCACTCAATAATATACTTGTCAAGAAATTTAATTGAAGTTATTTTTAGTTTTCAAATAAATAAACATGTTTTAAATCTTTTTAAAGTCATCTTAACAATCAATTCATTTTCGCAGAGAATTCGATAGCACAATTTGAATTTCGCGTCCCACTTAACTTATCCGTGGAATCTTTGTTTAATGAAATAACTATCCGTGAGAGCTAAGGCCATATTGAGGAGCAATTGAGCGTGAAGCTATTTAAATCTGAATAGGGCATTGTGAGCGCACGGCACCTTGTTCCAGCGACGACGGTGCGGGCGTCTCGTACTTAATAAAGTTGAGTTCGCCTGCGGACAAGCGTCTCGCCCGTCGACTGTCGCGCGCCACCCGAGCCCGATGCTGCCCCTGGCGACTTTGCGATTAATTTCAAGCGAACCGAAGGCCTTGGTCTTCTTTGGACGTAACTTTATTTTCTCTGTGCAGCCCAAATCACACTATTATATAATTGGAATTTAATAAGTCCCCAATAAACGATTCTGAAATGGAATCATTTAGGGGACTTATTAAATTCGGTTATGTTTAAGCGTGAAAGAGATAAATGATAAGTTATATCAGTGCTCATTAGTTAGGTAAACAGTGAACGTAACAACGTTACCCTGACGGGGCGTAAAGAAGTAGGTGCCGGTGCCAGAAGCCAGCGGCGTCTGTTACGTAAACACCGGCTGGGCGTGTAGCGAATTGGGCAGAATACGCGATGAGGGGAGGCGCGCGTACAATTTCTGCTGCATAAGAGTTCAGTTTACTTTTCTCTAGTACTTATGTGACACCCGCTGTCGTATATTTGTTCGAGTTAACGATGTTGGTTGCGATTAAATTTTACTACTTTCTGCAGTTTTTTATGGACGCTTCTTTATGTTTTCCTAAGTTTATTTTTATTTTTACTTAAAATAAATATAGAGATGGACATACACCTATAAAAAGTAGCATAATAGCAATAAAAACTTCACGTTCATATAATCATATCTATTAGTAATTATAATTTGTAAAGCGACTGTCGGCAAGTTCATCACCAGGCAAAAATGTTCATGAAGTAATTAGTTGTACCTAATAATTCGATACCTGAAGATACGATGGTACTAGTAGGCTTAGATTAAAATAAAACCTATAACCGTAAAGTACTCGTAGTAAAACTCGATCGCCGCAAAGTAAAATATTTGGGAGTTTTTACCGTTAAAATTTAATCACAGTTTATTTTTCCTAAATACACAAATACATAACGTAGCTAATATAATATAGGCACGTACGTGACATATTATAACTATATTTTAGATTAAAAAAAACATGCTCAGAATGAAACAACAATTGTGATAAATAAATTACTATAAAAGCCACTCGTAACGTTACCTAGACGTGGAAGAATAACAAGTGAACCTTCACAAGAGCTCTCAACGTAACAAAAATAAGGCCATAAGTATTAACAAAAACTTTGGGTGTTATGCGTTATGTGCAAAACATTCGAGCACTCGAGCCATCGTTCACCAGAGCTCACCACAAAACATATATTCGCAGCCTTTCCATTTCTGGTTATGTGCCGATTTATATTCTGCGCCCACTCGCCGCCTGAGAAATCTCATGTCGGAGGTGCTCTTTCAATTTGAATCGGAACACTCGGATCGGGGAATAATGTATTTTGCTATCGACCCTCCGTTCGGAACGAATCCTCCTGTTTATCGACGTTCTCATTTATTCGGGCGTCGTCGCGCCTTTATTTTTTCAGCGAGTGCCCAGTGTAGCGATGTTTATTCGCGCGCCGCTATTAGCAGCCTCTTTGTTTTGAGGCACAATCGAATTCTGCGCGTCTGGATAATTGAATTGTCCATGTCACCTAAACGTTGCGTTGACGTGCATGTTTATATCGCCAATGTTGACCTTTTTATATAGATGATGTTTTATCTTATATATATCTTATCTTTTTAATTTATAACTATTTAAAATTTTATAATTATTTACAACTTTTTTGAACTTATAAACGAATTTCTTTAATGTAATGCTATCACTACCATTAAATGTACCAATTTTTCCGTTTGTTTAGTGAAGCATGTTTTACAAGTTAAAGTGGAAAATGTCTCAGATTGATTAATATCTTTATTTATTCATAGTTTAATATTTTTATAACATATTCAATAAAGTAACTTCGAGTATCTAGAAACTTGATATTTTTATGTAGTTTTTCTTAAATAGCTTGTAATTTTAAATCGTTTTTTTTTTCTATGTTTATAATCTGTTTTAAATTTTAATTAGGATAACACTTTATAAAACCATAAACTATCGCCGTTTACTCAAACCGAGTATTGAAGCTCAAGATCTTCAGACCTTAAAGTTATCAATTCTCAATTGTACTCTATGAGTCCGATTTACTTGACAATTTTAAATTATTACATTGGTTATAAATTAAAAAATATTAATAACATTAATTTCGTTAGAATTCTCCCACGAGTTTACATTTCGAAATGGCGATCACGTACGTAATGCAATCAATCTCCTCATTTTGTTTCTGTTTTATTTTCTTAAAAACGATAGAAATTTTATAGCTGTTGGTCATCGAAGGTCCGAAATCATAGAAAGGCTTCTCATCTACCATTCCCCTTAACCCGCCTCGGATCCTCCGGTGCGACGACTATTTACGTCGTTTTGTTTCATAATCTTCTATTGTTTTGTCGGCCGCTCCGCTCAGCGCAAATTATGCCAGCTATCTATAGGGGACGTGTTACGCATACGAATATCTAATGAATAAATGTTCAAACATGACAGAGGAGCGAGTAAGATTTGTTCAAATTTATCATCTCCCTGCCTTTTTCCCACCTACGCAGGGTCGGCACAGTCTGTTCTACTCTTCCATATTTCCTGAACTCTACTGTAGTCCATACTGTCATTGGTTTTGATTGTAGTTTTTACGACCGTCCGCCTCCCTGACGCCAACCCTCCTCGGGAATCCATCTCCCCTTCCTCCTTTCCATATTAGAAAAGGGTGGTTAGGGAAAGAGGACTACAATTGTCAAATTTGGAATTAAGAAGTTTTGTCAGTTTGCCACTCCCATGTTACTTCTATTGGTGGATTGGAACAGAAAACATTGTTATTTAATACATTGCTCACGTGACGCTGCGGTCGAATTTATGTTTACGATTCATGTGAAACCATTTCATTTCCGTTTATATGCCTATTTGTATTCTCTCTTCCTTTGCGGCTAGAGAAATCTCAATACAGCGATGCTTTTTCAATTCGAATCGAAACGGCCGAATTGGGGAATAATTTATTTAGGTTGCGACCTTTTTATTCAAAACAGCTCTATACACTTAACGGCTGTTGGACGTTTTTCTTGCTTTGTTATCTTTGATGACCACGTTCCCTATTTTGTTTATTGGTCACCTCATCTCAAGGCTTAAGGCGAATAGACATAGTACTCAACTTGCAGCAATTCGCATGCAAAATTAAATTTAACCCCCCTCCCCCTTTTGTGCTGGCCTTTGCCGGAGACTAAGTGATGCACATTAATTTATCTTAGATCTACGTATTAGCAATTTAGCCGAGAAAGCTTTGATAGTTTCTAACTGGTTAATCATACATTTAAAACAATTCGGTTTTTGGATTCTTACTTCATCGTGCGTTTTATTTGTCTCTCTACTTGTCCTACAATTACAAACGATTAAAAATTAAGCAATGCCATCACTGATTTACTATGATCATTTTTTTTTCTAGAAGGTGGCAAATGAGCTAACGGCCACCTGATGTTCAGTGGCTGCTACTCATAAACACCTGCAACAAGCTTATAAGTTTCGGTTGCGTCCTTTAAGGGACGGAGGAGGGGATAAATAGAAAAAAAAGATTTCCCTTTCCTTTACATCCCTGCCCCGTCGAATCCTTCTTCCCGTCTCAGCCATTTCTTATTAGAAAAAGATGAAAATGAATGTTAATTGGAATTGGACTTTTATAGTTTATTTGATATTTAGTAGATATTTGGTAGAATGAGGTTACATGATATGATAGGTTTTTAACATCAAATTCGTACTTTACAAATTATATTATAACTTATGGACATAAAATCAGTCCTGTAAAAGTCGAATTCATTTCCTCATTTTTTATTAGTGATTTGCAAAAAGCTTAATTAGATTTTGTAAAAGTCCAAATTTAATGTTGAAAACCTATATAATACTTATATAAATATCTACATTGAATTCGGAGGAAAACACTGACTGTGGTTATTAGAAATTACTTACAGAGTTAGCATAATATTAAAAGCTAAAACACAGAAAGGAAGAAATAGTCGCACATGCAGAAAATTTAGAATGTGTTGAATGGATAGTACATATATCAATATATATTATATTTATTGTTAATCGAATTATTTTTAATTAACACTAACTAAAAAGGCATTTCTCGTAATAAAATGCTGAATTTACAATTTTCCACGTTGACTTGGTATTCCTCCCGAGCTTGCTTACGATTTGTATTCTACGCACGTTAGCGAATATCATATCTGGCCTCACTACAGTACTCGACATGTCTTGCTGTATCAGTGGCTATAAATTCCCTATAAGATACATAAAGCTAGAACGTTTTTCGCCTTTATTTGATTAAGAAAATCGATGGACGCGCTCCCGGTGAACGTTTATTTTAGATCAGTTGTGATATTTCAATGTACGGCGATGGCTTGCTAGGGTATCATTGCCGCTGCTGACATTGCTTTAAAAGGAGAAGCGTGACCGTCTGCGCATTACCCGGCTCCCCTTCAGATTTGTTCCTCGCTTCGCCTCAAGCGTCTTATTGAAATCTAATTTTCCTTAATCCTAGGACCGAGTCCGACTAGAAACTCGGAGCAAGGCCATTAATATTTCCATTGTTGTTGCTTAGTTGGTCGTTTAAATGTTTATCTTTTAGTCGCTTCCAAGCGGATGATCGTTTAAAACACGAACTTGCATTATTTGCACAAAATGTTATAGTAATCCTAGTGCATGCTAACATTTGATAAGATTTTTCTTGTTACTTTGTGATTTAAATACATATTTTTCTTACAATTAGAGATTCGATTACTAAGGTGGTTGCCAAATCGGAACGGTCCATAGGTATAATGTAGAAAAAACTCGTTACAAACTTTACCTGCGAGGTTTTTTTTTTGTAATTTATATCTTTACTACGTTTAATGTCGTTGTCTTAACTGTCTTGAAAATCATTTGAAATAAAAAAAGCTAGAATTTGAAATTGCCAATAAAAAGTAAAGCAAAAGTTAATTTGCGTGCTATTGGAGATAGGTGCATAAACCGGAAGCGCTTTCTCGGCACGTATATTTTCAATCAACTGCAAATGGAAAACGCGGAAGAAGACGAACGATGGCTTTAGTTTTATTCATTTATTTTATCGCAATGATAGGTTCAACCATATCTGACACAGCATCCTAATGTGGTAGCAATGATTAAACATTTCAAAAAAAGTTATAAAATCTCAATAGATTAAGTATATATTTACGTTCTAAGAAGGAGTTTAAAAAACTTACTGCATTAAAGTGTACTAACAGTAGGCTCGGCCTTATAAGAGATAGGACATTGACTGGAATTATCCATAATCACAACGACTCTCGTTTTTTGCGGCTCAACAATCCCTTATTTCGTCATTGATCGATAAACTTTTAAACAGTGACACGAATTGCAGCATAGTTGCATGAATTGAGTGTTTTTATTGCAAGGGACTATTTGTCTTAAAGAAGTTTCTTTTACACAATTTATCGTAGTACGATATATGATAAAGTTGACACGGAAGCTGGGAATTTTTGTCTCCCTTCTTCAAATTTAATGGCCTGAGATATCCCCTTCTCGATAAGTTTAATGATGTACTGTTATGGATAACAAGTTTTGTCCGCTGTTATATTCACTACACCTTAACGTAAAATCGAAATTAAAAACACTAAATACATTCCATCGAAAATTGGTGTCATGTTGTTATGTTTTAAATATATGTCGTGGAAAGAATAAAATATGGTACTAGCATATTGTATTCATTTAAAGATACCAAATGTGACTGGGGTATAAGTTATTATATTCTTTTTTATCTCAATCACCCCGAATTTTAATTTATGTATCCTAGTTGTTTTTTTATGGTTTATCTTTTAAATGAAAATTTTGTTAGCAAAATAGTTTTAAATAAACATGTTAATCTTTTTTTCTCTCTTGGCTGAAAATTTTCAAATATAAACTGAACAGATAAAAATGAAATGTGCAACTTCGCTATATTTCATCCATAACTGATCTCAGTCGTAGATTCTTGGCTTCGCAGATAATCTCTTCCAAGTTTGGTATTGGAGGTAGGTAAATATATTTCTGAACGTAACAGTTTTCTTTGACAAATACGACTCGTTTACAATTCATTGGTAGTAAATATTTGTCACACAGAAAGTTAAAAATATATTTTCTCGTAATTTGAAATGCATGTTTAAGACTAACTTCTTGTTAATGTCTTGGTTAACATTCTTCTGTATCGAATAAAACTGAATGTGTATGACATGTCTATATACTACTAACAATAAATCAGAATATTTTGAAACATAAAACCCTGAACGTTTGACTTATTTTACTTTCAATCTTAATTTGACGAGTGAGGTATTTAGCCTTACATGGGGCATACTATAGCGAGTTATGTTTTGCTCCGACATCCGTCACATATTCGAATCCAAATATACTCTCCTATTCTCCGGCAATCAATGGGATCGGATTATAAGGCGCATATTTAATTTCTACCTATTTAGGTAACTATATTGCTAGGTAGTAGATTAAAAAACGGGTAGTTATAATTTTTATTTATAACTCAAAAAGACTAATAATAAAGAGGTTGATGTATGTGGAAATATTACTGGCCTAATAATTAGCATCCTGGCATATTATAAAATGTATTCCAAACTCAAATTATGCATTTTTATAAGAAAATTAATTTTCATGGAGACATTAATTTTAACTTACGTCAATTTCTTGTTTTTGTAAATTAAAGTTTGGACAGTTTTATTTGACTTTTAATCGATCAGGCTGACTTTTAAGTTCATATTATTAGTTTTGGTGTTATAAAATGAACGATAAAAAGATGTAAGCTGAAAAAATTATAACGCTGCTTTACGAAGGCTGCAGCCAATGTTACGTGTCTCGGCGGCTAAATGTTAGTCGTTCAACTGTCCAAAGGACCTGGCAGCGTCATTGGGAGACGGAACCTTCGATAAAAGGCCAGGTTAAGGAGGAAGAAGGTGTAAGCTTCGTAACGACCGCTTCTTAGTGATCCAAGCATCTAGAAATCGAAAAGTCTACTACAATAGTCTTAAAAAAACACTGGAAAAGGTTAGTAGTGTATCAGTTACTCATGGACGATCCGGTGGTCCAGTCCGGAGTCAAGTGGAATGGAATAACTTCTTATTCTCATATGAAGCCCGAATATCTAGTTTTATCAATGTCGGCGAGTGCTGCGAAGATCAAGGGACCGTTATGCAGGGGCCGTATTTCGAAGAAGCCATTCTCTATGGCGGTGCTACGAAATGTTTTGGGCTGCGATCAATTCTAAATCGTACGGAATTAGTCGGAATTAGTTGCAAATGGTGCACTAGATGCATACAGATACCTAACAGAAGTTCTAATTCCTCATGTACAACACTGATTGATTGTTATGGGTGAAGAATCCATTTTATGGATGATAACGCTCGGGCCCACCGTTCCAGAAATGTTCCAGAAACTTTGTAATGACTAACTTTTGTAGGTGCTCGTTTTTTTGCAAATAATTGTATTTATCACTCACTTTAATTTTTATGCATTGATCTATACATATAATAAAATCGTAACTGATTGGTGTCTGTACATGGAAAATAAATTATAAGAACTATTACAGGTGGTATTTACCAATGCTATAGAACTCAAAACAACGATTTTTAAAATTTTTGTCTATTTGTCCGTTTCAATGTTTGTCTGTTACAATGTTCGCGCTAATTTCAGAAAAGGCTTAACCGATTTGGATGCGGTTTTCACCAATGTGTAATAATTAGCTTCAGTCGTTAGATTAAGTTTTTATTTCATCTAAATCGCTGCATAAATAAAAAAGTTATATCAATTTAAAGTGTTACGTTAAACATTTCTTCGGAAAAAAATGCTATAAAATGACTAGTTAATTGGGATGAAACTTTAATTTACTATATATGATATTCTATAAAATGACGATGGTTCAAAGTTAAAAATAGACATATTGAAATTGTCAATGTAACTTGACCTTCGATCTATATTGTCAAATGGGCTGATCATGGTTCTATTTAGGCTGGACGATCGGTTGTACGAGATTGCGTGTTTATTTCAAAGCGGATCCAAAAATTAACTTTTAAATTTTTTACAATTTTGCTTTGTTAGGTAGCTAGATGTCATAAAATAAAAAAAAATGGTAAATTTAAAAATTAATATTAACTCCGATTATCAGGATTTTCACAATGTGTTCTTTTTACTGTAACATATTGGGTAAAAAATATCCCGTGTCACTAAAAGTATGTGGCGATTTAAGTAAAATTTGATTAGTTATTTAATCAACTGTATAATAATGCTACATCTGAAC
>DWLR01005204.1:0-11200 GCA_018246295.1 Papilio alexanor hazarajatica
ATATATATACTTAGCTGGGTCCTCAGTTATGTCAAAATCGTAGCATTTAAAAATATTGGACTACAGTTAAAGTTTATCACTAATTACATTAAAAATTCTAGACATAATTTATGACCTGACTAGGTATATATATATATATATATATATATATATATCCGAAAAATTATGGTGATCATCTGGTTTTGTCATATTCTATTTAAAAAGCCGAAGTAGAAAGTGAGCTAGAAATATTTTAAGATAAAAGTTTTCCGAAGTCAAGTCGGCTTGTAAGGTTTGCATTCAAATGAGTTTCATTTACCTGGTAAAAGCGAGGACGTTTAATTATTTCTGCAAATGTGAAAACTTTGTAACAGGCAAGAGTTAACCCTTGCCTATTAAGACTTGGGAACTAAGTTTTAGAGATAATTGCCCAGTGTAGGCGTATAACCACGAGCGATATTGTATTATGATAGCTAGATATATATACATATATGTTGCGCGTCGCGCATAATCACTACTGATTTAATAAAATGGAAAATAATGGCCATGTGTTAATATTGTCTATTAATGTTGTTATAGTGTTTTGAGTTGAAGCTTTATTTTTATTACACGTATACAAAGACGAGATCATATATTTTAGTGGAATTCATCAAATTGAATACAAAATTACTGAATGGCTTTCTTAACCACTGTGATAAAACAATTTCCTATTTACTATAAGACCAATTTCCCATACGACAACTTTCAATTACACAGCAAAACTTGCGCATGCTTTTAATTCCCCTAAAGCTTTTCGCGGATATGTATTATAGCAACACTTACGTATGTCCGTTTCATTGTGACCTCATATCGCCTGAACACCTAATCGAATTTGAAGTGAGATATATCATTCGACTCATATTCTTCCCCCGAGAGTCATAGAGGTATATTCTTGAAACGATCTTAAAACTACTGTGTTATTAATTGTGTTAGCAAAATTGGGAGTATAGACCGAGATCAAGTCATACTGTTATATATCTACTCATTCTATATGACGACTGATTTATCAGACCTGGATCTTCGCTTGATTGTTGATTGAATTAAAAAAGAAACAATTAAAAATAAAAAAAAAAACTTGAGCTTGCAGCAGTAGCAAATTACACAATGTTTATCTTATTTCTTATTTGTGTTAAAAGTTAATTTTCTCAAAGTAGTGATATGCGAAATGAGTGATCTGTAACATGTGAAAACATTAAACTATTACAAATTTTAATTCCTATGCCACACATGGACGAACTACGAAAACTAACTCACCTGTGGCAAAACATGACTCCAAATGCACTAGAGACCAACCGCATGCAAATAAATAATTTTGACAAAGTCTACAGGGAGAATCGAACTCAAGAGTCTGACAACACCAAGTAAGGGTTTCATCGCATCCAAGAAATTATTAATATCAAAGAACTAGCAATTGAGCCATATTTAATGCACATGTTTTTTCGATTTCGAAACGTAAATGCTGTCATCGGTGTAAACAATCAGTTTTTCTCGTATACTACTAATATACAAGCTGTGATATCTAAGTGAATAATATATTTTTAAAACCTAAATATATCAATGTAATTTTCGTAGCTTAGATGGAATATTTTTAATCCTGCAGAATATATTCCTAGTCTATCTTATTAACACCGGTTCGATAAACCCAATACCGTTACTCGTCGCGTTGGGCTCATTGGTTTGTGAAAGTGAGTTTCGATATGTTAATTTATTGGTCTGTTTGAACTTATTACATAAGTATATTATATTACATTTACTATCTGTGGGTCAAGATTCGCACTGCATTGCCCGATGTTATTGTAAGGTTGCATTTTATCGAAAGACATTTAGAATTCGAATAATGACGCGTTATGTCATAGAAATTCATTGTAGACATATAGATAGATTAATTAATCTTAAAATTAATCTTATTATAAATTCTTGAACATAAACAAAACCGATCTCTTTGAGTAATTCATTTTAAATGTTTCACTTCACATTATCAGTTGCCATGGCAAAGATGAAAATAACAACATTTTGACACATGTTATTTATTAAATATAAGTAATAATGTAAATGTAATAAATGAATTTGTTTATTATTATTACATAAATTAATATACGCGGAAATAAACTACAAAAAAAAACGAGGAATATAAGAAACGAGCGAGTGCGAAACCGCGGGCGACACGCTTGTTTGAGTCTACCAATGTGTAAATTTTGGGTACGTAAAATACAAACTAATTGAGAATATCCTCGTTTTATATTTTTGAAGTTATTTAAAAATAAACATAGTAATAGCCGAAATTTACAAGAATGTCTCGCTTTAAAAAAAGATAAATATATTTTTTTCGTAATTGGTAGCAAGCAAGAGCTTAATAAACAATCTCAAACTAAGCAATCTAGATCATAAATCAGCTGAATTTGTTGCAGCACTGCTAGTCTCTCTTGACGCTGAAACTACTGGCCAAACAACTATAAATTTTGGATGCACTGCTTTAGAGATATTTCCGTGTAAGCCTTTTGCGACTCACTGCATTTTTATTACAAGCGAAATGTAACATTTTATTTTGTAAGCGAGATTGAAATTTCGACTGGAAATCAAAATAACGCCTTCTGACATTTATTAATTTCCATACGTAAAATAAATATCAATTACTTAGACATACCCCATTAATTTTCATTTACCATTCGATAAGTACTCGTGTTTATTGATGGAAATATTACGAAGAAAAAAATCATCATTGAATCTCTTAATGATGAGTGCGGAATCTATTTCTTTTATTTTACTATTTTATGAAATTATTAAGAATACATATAACACTTCCAAAAAACTTTTTTCTTTTTTATCCGTTTTGCCAACAAACCTCAAAAGTCCGATGTGAAACAATAGACTCACCTCGTCTTTTAAGGCCTTAATAAGGTCGTTAAAATGTAGAAGGTAGATAAGTAACGAAATAAAACTAATGGTAATAATAGGTATGTATTTAATATTTAATTTTTTTTTATAATACAGTTCTTATAATCAATTCGTTTGCGATCCATTTAACAGGTAAATTTATTGAACGTGTAATCTACAAATGTATAATTAGACTGCGATCATACCACTATTTTTAATTACAGTAAAAAGTTTTATAAATCTAAAACTTAAACAATTACAGACTCTTAAAAAATTACACCACGATTTTGTCGAAGTTGGTGTCACTTAAAATAATTAACAGACTATAATATATTAATATCGATTAGTAACATTAAGATTTTTTATGTAACGCATATTAAATTATTACAGAAACACGTATGACATTTTATAAATTGTATATTCAAATAAGCTTCTGCACTATCACATATTCTAGCGCATAAAAATAAATGTAAGATTTATATTTATGAATATTTACTTATTAACACAGCCCCATTTAAGCATTTGATTAACCAATTACAAATAAAATGGTAATACATTTTTTAATTTGAATATCAACACAAAAATTTAGTACTACTGATAAATGGCAGAAGACAATAAAAAAAAATACAATTTTATTTTTAATTCACTAAGATTTAAACTGCATCTTGATCATGCTAGTGATCTGAATTCCAATACAGGAATGATTGGATATATGGATACAGATGTATGATATATATATGGATACAGATGTATTGACGTCATCGCCATTGATAAGACACAACAATGTAATGAATAATGACAAAAAAACATTGCAAGTAGAATAAGTAAATCTCATATGTTTGACTAACGAGACAGAATAGATAACAATAGACAATGGTACGAGAAAGAAAAGGAAAAAAAAAACAATACGTGAAAACATCATAAAATTACTTTAATAATGTTCGAAAATATGTATGAGGTACAACATGGACCATATACAACATTACAAATGTCTAATAAGAAGCATTTAATTTAAATGATGTTTGTGACTTAGGTTTATTATTGGCACAGCAAGCATTGGAGCCTTGCAATTTGAATGAGGATTTGAGTGTGGTATGGATAGTAGACACTAGTCTTGGACGTTATTGTAACGGGAGAGGTGTGGTTTGAAAGATGATATTGTGACTACGATTTTGAAAGGTATATTTCGATGGTTCCACCATGTTGAAATGATGAATGAAGAGAGAATGACAAGACAAATCTATGTCGTAAAAGTGAGTGGCATTGTTGATATGGAATGTCCCAGAAAAAACATACATGTATCTATTTAGTGACATCCTATGCAAGTATGTATGTAGATGTATGGATATAGAAGAGGCGAGAGAGGTGAGAGTGAGTGTAAGGTGAAAGGTGCCAGGACAGCGCTCGTCTCTGGGTTATGGACACATAAATATTATAATGCAGAGTAAAATAAGTAAAACATAGCCAAATAAGGTAGATCTGATAACTATTAATCAAGCAATAGACAATACTGGTGAGTTTAATATCAACACGACAAACGTTGGTTAAGCATCGTAACTTTCATTGATTTTACAATGCATTTTACCATTTACGGATTCATTTACTAAATAAAACATTTTAATATTATTTACAATCTAATATTTTATATATATACATAAACATTTAAACGAGATTTCTAAATATTCAGTCTATTTAACGTAATGGCTGTTTTGTAAGGAAAAATTAAATATTGATATAACAAATAACTTTCCGTTATAGTTTGAATTCAGCTACGGATTATACCTTAGACTATTTTAGCACTAACATCCTTATTTAGAACAATTATCTTAATGTCAATCAAAATTGATTTCAGTTTTCTGTATCTGTTGTATGTTCAAATAATTATTACTTTAATATAGATCTTTTGAGTAACGTGTCATATGTTACTCTTAATCGAATGGCATTCTTATTAAACAAGCTGCGTTCTGTGATTAAAATCTTCACAATTTCTAAGTAATACGTTCAAAAATTTTAGTCAACAAATTTCCTTACTTAGATTTAGGCCTGAAATTTCAACTTCATATCTGTACCAATAATTGTAATTGATTCTCTTTTCGTGTTTTTGGACAAGATAAAAAAAGAATCTGTACATCTAGAATAACTAAACCAATAAATATTGAAGCAGTAGAAATTATTTCATATTCATTATAAATAGCTTAAAACCCTGAATATACTACATATTATAGATACCGGCATGGATCTTAAGCACTCTATGGAAAATTGAGGATAAATTTGAACATCGTAAAATTATAAAAGAAAACACAAATGATAAACTAGCAAATGATGCGTGGTAACAAAGCGGAGAGCGATTTACTATTGACAATGACCTTTCCTTGCGTCCTAGTAAATTGACCAATCAATGAAATTCGGAAACTGAAGGCCAATGCTCAAGATCCGTGCTGGAGGCAATAATACACTATAACAATAACCACTCAAGAATAACTACACGGAATGTGAGTCAGCTATCTTATAGATGTTTCCGTATAATTTTGCACCAAAAACTGCATAAGAATTTGTAAAAGTAACATCACGAGTGTTGGTAGACAGGTCTCTGTTGCTGCTCCTATAAAATAAAGTAGAATTAGGAATGGTAATAGATATTATTCGACTTGTAAATATTGATAAAAAATATAATATTCAACTTAGCGTTCATTATGACGTGTGTAATTTCATGCTATTAGGTACTAAAATAGTGCGTACCATTTCTTGACCAGATTACAACTTAACATCAAGCGGTGTTTGGTGATGCGTTAGTTTATTCCTCTGTTATGAAAACTGACTGACCGGTTGGCGCAGTGGCAAGACACTTGCCTTTCACGCTGCAGGTCGTGGGTTCGATTCCCACACAAGATAAATATTTGTGTGCATGAACATGTTTGTTTGTCTTGAGTCTAGACGTAAAGACCACCGGAGGACGGGCAGCAGCGTCCTTTTCTTAGTACGGTGGAACATACTGCGATCGCCAACCCGTCTGCCAAGTGTGGCCTTTATAGCACATTTCCCCACAGTGATCAATGGAGGAGACTTATGTCCAGCAGTGGACGTAATAGGCTGAGGTGTTTATGAAAGTGTATGCAGAAACTTTGTGCTTTTTTAATACCTGTAAAACTTCTTCCTAATGCTGAAGCAGGATTTGCACTTCGTTCCCTCAATACAATTGTGTGACTCGTTGCTTTCCATATATCGAATATTGACGCTTCACATCTGAAAGGAAAAGACTCGTTAAAAGTTTCACTAAAGTCCTATGTTATTAAGATCTAATTATTTTACGCTTATAATTCGGATAAATAAACATCCATAATGTAACACGTATATAATATATAAATCTTTTATTTAATTTAAAAAGTTACTTAAATTTATATATAATTATGTCATATATGGCCACATTACGTCTTATTACAAATCCATTAAACCAAAGCTTAGCAAAATCGTATAGGACTTGTTTGACACAGCTTGCCTTAAAGCTGTGTTAGGGACTCACTTGCTAACATCCCAATTTCAAGAAAAAAAAAATGAAATTGTTTTAAACTATATGAATTTAAATTATCTATTTACTAAAATAAAAAGTACAACCGAATTGAAAACTCTTTTTTTAAGTTGGTTAAAAAGCTGAAACTATTTTTATTCTTGTCATATATATAGATCAGATATATATAAACAGAAGTAACGAGCAGAAGGTCGCTTAATGTTAAGTGATCACTGACGGCAATGAACATAGAAGGACCCTAAATCGTATTGGTGGAAATATAGAAACTTTAGATTTACCGAATCATAAGCGTGGGAACCGGCGATAAGGCAGTGGCTTCCAGTTCTAAGGTAGCTAAGCTGGAAGCGAAGCCGTTGCTGAAGTTGAACACGTGGTTTGCCGTGAATCCCGGTACCTAAAACAGTAATGAATATTAATAATCTATTTTAATATAAAAATATTAGCAATTCTACGGCCCATAGTCTCACAATAAGATGTAATATTTTATCAATAAAAATAGATAAAACAATAAATCTTGTTCAGAGACTATGGGCCGTAGAATTGCTAATAGATGTCCAGTCAAAAGGTCGAATGGCGGTCACGTAGTGTTGTATAAGAAACTTGTTCAAGATGGATGACCTGGTCAAGATATCGGAAAATGATGCTGGTGCCAAGGTGCCAAAGGTGGTGGGAGTGATTCTAGTCATATTACATATAGCAGGAAACGCCTATGATGAAAAAACATTACACATTTATGCTACTGCGCGAAAGACAAAAGATTGATACTTGCATATTTAACAAGTCATAGATACCGGTGTCAGCTAAGTGCCAAATCAGTAGGCAAGTGAAACTATCGTTTAGTCCTCTCTTTACCTGTTACAATAGGCTTTTTGTACATAAAGTATTCTAAAGACTGAAAGCCTTTGATAGATAAAATACTTACCATTTGTTCATTGACAAACCAGGTGATGTTGGCAGCCGGTAAAGAGGGCGGCGAGGAGCAGTTCACCCGTATATGATCCCCTCCGACATACGACACGCGATCAGCAGTCACATTGGGACTTAGTAACGGCGGTTCTATAACAATATTATTATTTAATTTATCCTGGTACACTTTTAACAAATGAATACCTAATTTAATTATTTTTCTTAATTTACAAAAAGCCAATTAAATATATTATCAACCATGACATCACATTTAAGTGAAAATTTTGAAATCTCGAATCGTGAAAAGCTTCATTTTTAATAAACCGATATTTTGTTGGAAACATATTTCCAATTAAATTATAGTTTCAAAATATAACTTGAGGTGAAGCAAAACCAGCAGTTTTGCTTCACGCGTCTCTTTTATCCTATTTAATTTCATATTACATTAATATTCTACACAGGTTATTTGTACATTTTTACTAGATTTCTATTTAGACTGTTATTATAATAAAGAATATTAGATTAAATCTAATATTCTCTATTATAATCTAATATTAGATTTAAATCTTAATCGCTGTCATATAATATATCATTGTAATTGTGCAATTTGAAAACAAAAAAATAATACGTAATCATTTTGGGTTTTTGACGTTAATTGTGGAAATTTTACTAACGTAACTTAATTAAACATTTATTGTGAATACTTTTTATTCTGTTTAAATAACTAATTTTCAAAACAATATAGAACTAATTTGGCAATGTGCAAAAAAACAAAAAGCCCAAGTAGATTGAATTCGGGTTGGGCCGTTTGTTTCTACAAAATGTCTCGACTAACGCCAGCTGCGTTGATATGCAATATTTCAGCGCTCCTAATAAAGGGTTTTATAGAAAGAAGAGTAATATGAGGGTTACATCGGATTTAACTTTTGAAATTCACAGAGTTTTTACTTTTTATTAAATATCAGATGGGAAAAAATATGTACATTATAATTAAAAATATAGTATGGACGCCCTTTGACTGGTTAGAAGACCAATCATTTAATAGTCAAAATCATCAATTTGAAACTAATCTAGTAATTTGTACAGATTCTGCAACAAGATAATATCCACATATACACTTGCAAAAGACGACCAGAGAATTAATACGACATCACAGAGGAAGAGGTATTTTATTCTTCTGAGTTTAGTCTGAAATGAGGTGACTATTTCATTTCTTCATTCTCTACTATTTCATTTCTTTTTTTGGCCAATATAAAGACTAGCAAAATTTCTTCACTTTGCTTCAGATAGGTATCTGTGTATAGGAATGTTCGCGTAACATGAAGGGAACAATTTGCTATTATGCGGACTTCTATAAAACAACTAACAATAAATAAATGCTTACCTACTACTACCATTTCTGCAGCTTTGATATCTGTGTGAAACGAAGGAGCATCTGCGGAGACTTCGCATTGGTACTCGCCGGTCAACGTTCTGTCCACTTCTGTGAGCACCACTCGATTTTGATCAGAAGCAGCAACCTGTTAAACATTAAATTATGCGTGTCACTCCTCAATTCGGCCAGCAATAATGATAGAATTATTGATTTTCTGATGTAAATTATGACATAGTTATTTGTCTGTGATGAGAAATTATGGCACCATTAAATAATAGAATTTGATGTAAATCTAGTATAGTACGCGGCTGTAAATGTAACACAACGAAATTTGGAACGAGATTTCGAGAAGTTATCTCTGTTGCACAAAATACTAAAATCACATAAGTAGTGTAAGAGATAACGCTTTACAAAATCGATTTTTTTTTCCAAAGGCAATAGAGCAATTTAAATCGCCACACCACAATACTATACATCTTGTTATTTCAATTACATGACTAGCATATACATGGTTTCAACTCTATGAAGGCAATATCTTCATAACAGTATTGCTTTACCACAACAATAGGTCACATAGTGAATGCAGCTAATACTCTCGGACTTAACAGCCCTGTTCAGATAAAAATCCATTAAATTTTTTTTTTATTTCGGTTTGGTCACTTTCAGATTGAGGCCAATGTCACAATGGGGCGTGATTAAGATGGTGAACATCGAATGGCAATTGTCAATGGTTTTGTATTTTCTCGCTAGAGAAAAACAATATGATGATAGAGATTGATATTTGAATTAAATATTACAAGCATAAATGAGCTGGAAATAGTTTCTGTAACAGGAGAGAGTTATTTCCATCTCTGTATGCTCAAGATGAATTCTTAAACTCGAGGGCAAATAAATAACAGTGTATTTAAAAAAAAAATTAAAAGAATCTGTTCAAATTATCTTAAGTATTTATGTTGGTACATAATTCTCAAAAGGAAGAAACGTTGTACTATTTTAATTGTTGAGGTTAAGGAACAATCACGCGGCTCCATAGTTATCCACTTAAAAAAATTTTATTTCACAGTACCTGCGCAATTTAGTTAAGAAGCGTAGACCCGAGATTGTATTTTCCAAGATTTTTTTTTATATAGGTTAGTGAACGAACATTGTGTTGAATAATTAAGTGATCACCACCACCTATGAACATCAATGACACTGGAGGAACTACATATGTGCAGCCCATATTTAAAGAGTGCTTTGTACTCAAATTTTTTATGGTAGGTGTTATGGTATACCTAATAGGCTTGGAGATGGGACTTCGATATACTCCAATGAGTTAGCCTGTAAGTTCGGTATCGCATCGCGAACGTTAGAAATATGCTAAACCCTAAGATAAGAATCCGGAATGAAAGAAACCGACAATGAACAAAAGTATCTGGCAATAGACCGGTCATATGTGACGAGTTAGCAACTACGGATGGGGATGGGTAGTCTTGGAATGAATGATATGTATATAAAAAGAAGTGTAAGGCTCTTTACAAATGGACTTATGACCTCGTAAAGATGACGGGAAATGGTTGGCGGAGTAATGTATATCGTAAAAAGGCCTATGTTTTAGTCGTAGACTTTAAGTCTACGACTGAACGTAGGCCTTTTTAGATGGATGATGATGGTTTTGCTATTTGTGACATTGTTTTAAGAAGAAACGAATTCCACAATTATACAATAGACAAAATACGTTTTATGTACTTACATCAACCTTAATCTCCGCAACGGGGAAGACTTTTGTAGCAGGCGATTCTTTTGGCACGTATCGATAAAATTCTATCATGTTTCTATACCATCGTATGGAGTACAATTGTGCTCCTTCCAGCTCGTAAGTACACATTAGCTCGGCGTCCCTGCCCGTTAGAACGGCTCTGGGGACATGTATTTGCAGAGATTTGAGCGTGTTCGCCGTACCTGCAGACAATATATTAAAAAAATTCAGTGTAAGTTTTGGTTGTAAAAATATATTATAAACGAGTATAAGAGACCATTAAATATTTAACAAATGGGTAACGGAAAACGCTGTTTTATAATGTTTAAGGAGACTAAATTTTATTTTATCTTCTATATGATTTTTTTTTGTACGATCATACCATAAACAACTCGTATAGCTGTCTTGATTATAATCGAGTAGAATTTTATTTAAATTAGTTAATAACTTTAATTAGGAACACGATTTGGATCTTTACTATTGAAACCAGAATAATTAAAATTCTTTAAATAACTAAAAAGAAAGGAGTTATTAATGTTTTTCAATTTTCAACAAAGTGGCGCTATTCTTAATACTGAATAATAAAGATTTTTTTATCGTAATGGTGTTTTAACCTGGGCACGTCATTCCGACAAAGTTATTATAATATGTTAAAATATTCGAAGACATTGAAAGATAGATTGAAAGTTATGAGGAGGGAAAAATGGCATGTAACAAGGAGAGTGTTAGATATGAATGTTGAGGGATATGTTGGTAGGGGTAG
>DWLR01005205.1:0-11198 GCA_018246295.1 Papilio alexanor hazarajatica
AGGGATTACGAAGAAAGAAAAAGTAACTAACTTATACATTCAGTTCTTTTTTAAATTAAGTATTACCTAACCTAAATTAATAAAAAATAAAATAAATAACCATTTTACCACCACATAAATGTCTATTTTTAACTTTGTATTATCTTTGAACCATTGTCATTTTATAGAATATCATATATAGTAAACTAAAGTTTCATCCCAATCAACTAAATAGTCATTTTATAGCTTTTTTTTTGTGAAGAAATGTTTAACGTAACACTTTAAATTGATGTAACTTTTTTATTTATGCACCGATTTAGATGAAAACACATTGGTGAAAACCGCATCCAAATCGGTTAAGCCGTTTCTGAGATTAGCGCGAACATTGTAACAGACAGACAAAAATTTTAAAAATCGTTGTTTTGAGTTTTATAGCATTAGTAAATACCCCCTGTAATAGTTTTGCTAATTTATTTTCCACGTACAGACACCGATCAGTTACGATTTTATTATATGTATAGATATAGATAGATTAGATGTGTAATTAATTCGAACGTAGTAAATTATAAGTAACAATAAAAACATCATCATACTCGTAGTATTAAATTCGATTTCACCAATTATTTCTCTCTCTCTCTCTGTGCGTCGTTTCCTCATTCCTGAGGGTTGCGACCTCTTCTTGATGTCCTCTTTTATGATCTTCTATCCTGTGCGGTGGATGGCTTTGTGCATTGTAGTTTCGAATGTTTCGCCTGTTTGATCCATCCAATGTATAGGTTGAACACCTTTGTGTCACCAACTAAGTTATTCTAAGTTTCAGTGACTTCGGTCGCTATTCTGATTAGTCCTAGCCTCTTCCATTCCTTTTATTGAGCTTAATGGATCCCAAAGTGAAAACAAAAAACAACAATATTTTTCTTCGATCGCCAAATTTACCAAAAGTACGCAGCATAGCAAGGAAACACTTCGGACGTAACAGTCTTAAATTAATGTCTGCAGTTGTATGTATTTTTGAATGAGAAATGTGAAGAGCTCGACAGCACTACAAACCAATCGCGTCCATAGCTGAAATCTACCATGTATTTAGAAAAAAATATTGAAATCGGTACGGTGGTTTTTAGCGTGTAAGAACATGTGGTTTTTGTAAATTAGGATTACCATAGTTTTGCTCCGGTAACCTTAAAACTTTGTCTACCATCTAATTGGACTGTTAATTGGGTATTTGTTGATTTTATCGGTACGTGTTTCGGGTACTCATCGTCAATACAAGCGAAATGCTGGCTAGCCGCCATTATTGTTCTCGGTAGCCCACTGGGTTTTCGGATTACTCGAAAGGAAGTTATTCCTCACATTGCGAGACGTCTTTATGGCGAACTGTTCACGCATGACGAAACTTTTTAGGATGAATGGGCCTTTAGAGAATATATCAAGTTAATGCTAGTTGGTACGGAGGCGCATATTTGAGTTAATAGGTGTATTTGTATTCAATGTTTGGCCAATAAATGCTCATGAAAATATAATTGATCGAGCATTTACGTAACGAATAGGGGTTTTATTATGACAGTTTTATATAGACTGTTTGCGGAGTAATAGTTTCATGTACAATAAAATAATGTGTACAAAACTTCGTTGTATTTTTTTAGAATTACACGCAAAACTTTCAAGTTTTTCTAATATGATCTTATTTTAGTTAGGAAGGTGTGAAGATCAAGTTAAATGCAAAACTGTAATCTCTGCCTAACCTGTGTTATGGGTGTAAACTGTGCTAATTTATTTATTTTTATGAATTTTGCTCTAACTTTACTAGCTTTAGAGGATGCAAGGTAATAAATTATTCGAAGAAATGTTAATGAAAATGTGGTGAAATATGAATGTATATGAAATAATTATTTTATTAAGCATTGAAATGAAAATACTTTTACCGCCTTTATTAATTTTTTTTAATACAATTTTTTTTAAATAAAAATTAAATTACTGACATAATCCTTAAAAGTAGTTTAATTTTTATACAGTTGTATCACTTAAAATGACTAAACTATAGGATACAAGTTTATAGCAACTTTATTTAGTGTGGTGGTTTATAGGTAACTTTATTAATTGTGGTGGTTTATAGGTAACTTTATTAATTGTGGTGGTTTATAGGTAACTTTATCAATTGTGGCGGTTTATAGGTAACTTTATTAATTGCACGAAAAAAAAAAGAAATTCATTATCATTCAATTTTATTTTCTGTATAGTCTTTTTTGTAGATATAAATGTAAATTATATATTTATATATTACTAAAATCAAACAATTTAGTTTTATATCACTTTAAACTTTATACAAAATCAACATAATTACCTTGAACTGTGCTAGTTTTTGTAATAAGCAAAAATTAAAACAAGCATTTAGTATGCTAAAATCATTTTATAACCTGTTTAATTTCATTGTAGTGACATAGAATCAGTTGTTATAAACATGAGTTATGAAGGATATATAATAAGATAGCGATCAAAGGTCATTCTTATGGTCATAGCTACTCTAAGGTCAAAATAATTTTTCTATTAAACTTTTAAAAATAAATTAAGTTACTTTAGTTCATACAATATTTCATTGCATGAGCAATACTTCCCAAAGATGATTAAAGGAAGGCAGGTAGCTGTAAAAAAACTATAGCCGAAACCAGTTACAGTATGGACTATAGTAGAGCTCAGTAATTAAGAGTAGTACTGTACCAAACTTACATAGGTGGGAAAAGGGCATGGAGATGATGATGGTATGAGCAATACATTAGGTAAAAGGTTAAGGAAAATATTAAGTTGTTATGAAAATGTGACTGGTTCTAACTGCACTACTGTTTATAAGGCACTAAGGATAGTTATATTATAATTACATAACACAGTAACCAAAGGGAAAGGTTGACTTTGGGGATTGTGACAACTCCACACCGTGTATTCTCTTGGCATCTAGAATTTACCTATGTATGTTATTTTGTATGCACGTGTTGTAATAAATATCAATTAAACGAGTTTATTTTATGTTGATCTGTTGCCAACTAAGCCAACACCACCACCACCACCACCTCAGCCTATGATCATCCACTGCTGGACATAGGCCTCCCCCATTGATCACATCATTGGGGGGAAATGTGCCATAATCGCCACGCTTGGCAGGCGGGTTGGCGATCGCAACATACACCGATCAAACACCACAACATACATGAATAAGTGTGGTGGTAGTAATCTTAAATTTTAAAAAACAAAATGTCTGTGGTGTTTTTTATGCTAAATTTTGAAACCACTCTTCATAATTGAATTTTACATTTGGGTGTAAATGTATGTATGTTCTTAGTTCCTAGATAAGTTAGATTTTTCAATAAAAACATACAACAAACATTTTAACGCTTGTTTTCTTTTTAAAAAAAAAATGTGATTAGAAGGTATACAAAGACTTTAACAATAATATTGATTAAGAACATCCTTTCATAGAGATTTGTAAATATTGTCGTTTTAATTGTTTTTATAATCTTTTATTATATCACAAACAACAATTCATCATAACATATAGTATTGTTCCTTACTTATTTTTAGAATACTCAAAAGCAATAATTTATTTATTATTAAAATTAATAAGTAATAACATCACTATCTATATCCATAAATATACTCTACTTAAATTATAACCTCTTGCAAATCTAAATTGTTATTACATTTTAACAAATAACAGGATGTTCCACTTGTGACAACCAGATATAAATGTACAGGAGAGTAAAATGAACTCTATGTCAATGAGATAAGTATGTATATTACATGGACAATATCTCTAAATATTTTTTTAATTATTTTACGCTAAAGCCTTTGTGCTAAATCTTTGACTAATTTAAGAAAGCAATTGCAAATTTTTAACTATTAAACTAAATGAACTATTTATAATGTCAATATTTTTTAAATTAAAAAAAAACAACAAATTCTTACTGGGGTTTTGCCAATGAAGACATAATTAAAATCACATGTATCTTATTATAAATCACATTATTTTGAATTGTAAATGGTAGTAGTTTTAGCTTTCGGGAGATTTGAACAGGATTTATCTTTTAAAGGAATGGCAGTTAAGGTTTCCATAAGTTAGCAGTTGTCTTTTTATTCTAAAACTCTAAACTATATAAAAAATCTACCAACATGTATATTAGAGGATTTATCTTTAAACTAAATAAACAAATAAACAATTAAAATCTTTTAGGTTGTATTTTGAGGCTTTAGGGTCAAAAAGAAAGAAATATCATACAAAGATGCGTCACAAGCAATAATAGAATCAATTAGTTTAAATTATACGTAAGCAAAAGGAGGGATACATTTCTAAGAAACGTATAGAAACTTACTGTTAAATAATATACAGGATTTTTTGCACTTGTCCTGGTCCTATACAACTAAGAATTACACT
Source organism: Papilio alexanor hazarajatica (assembly GCA_018246295.1). NCBI lineage: Eukaryota > Metazoa > Arthropoda > Insecta > Lepidoptera > Papilionidae > Papilio > Papilio alexanor. The sequence goes on from DWLR01005205.1 coordinate 4,400, forward strand.
TTCCTATGGATTCGTACTAACAAATTAACAACACAATAATAAACCAGACAACTACTGCCTAGTTGACTCACACAAGGTCAATATTAATCGTCAAAAGGCAATACAACTACAGCAATGTTACTCGCGCTCAAGTTATTTCGTAGTCGTATTTATTCGTATTCGGTAGAGGTACCTGTTTTATGTTAAGGAAATCGTACGCATGACATTGACAGTAGACGTCAGATTGAATTGAATTTGTTCAAAGCATCAAATCCTAAAGCCACTTCGTAAAATTTTTATTCATACTAATTTTGCAAAAGAAAATGAACGTGTTTTAGTCTAATGCTTTAAAATGGAACTTTAGACTGCTATATATATATTTAGAAAATATTAGGCGAACGATAGGATTGCGTAAATTTTTAATTGTTCTGCGAAAAGTATTGTAGATGAATTTATATTTATAATAATACTCCAAATATATGTACAGTCGAGTTCCTTCGCGATATTCCATTTACAGAAAAATTGCCTTGTTCCTTGTGACAAGCTAAACTCCGCCTCCTCCTTATAAATAACCGGTTAGGGTGCTATCGATGTTTTGACAAATTAAAGTAAAATCTGTGGGGTACCTGCACTGTTCCCCTGACTATTGCTATCACCGTTGTCTTTGTTTTCCGCTCGGGAAGTTTTACGATATCTGCCATTCATACGAAATAATTATTTGCAAATACTCTTTTGTTACAACATTGACTGACCTTTTTTCGTCCTAACACATTTAAAAGTAATATCCTATTGGTTATTGTTCCTCTGTCAACGTCTCAAGGCGTACGAAACGTTCAAACAATTGTCTCTTTTAAAGTGGAATACCGCCAAGGAACTCGACTGTACATACATCTTATCATGTAAATATAATGTAAGGATATTATATATCTACAATAGGTACAATTTATTTGGAGATATGCTAAGGGAATAGACTATTAAAGGGTGTGATTTATAGAATGCAACATAAAAGAGGCAAAGAAAATAATGTTAAATATGAATTTTTCACTACATATGAAAAATTAAAGGTGGAATATATTAAAGGAAAAATTATGATGGCATAGGACAACAATCATAGGAAACCACTAGGTAAAATTATTTAATAAGCAAAAAGATGTGATGAAACAGATAAAATCGACCTCGTTATGCTTGAATATACATACATAAATTAAGGCACTCTTACTTCTGTAGAGGGTGTGATAAAAAGGGAGTATGTCTAAGATATTTTTACGGACTAACAATTTAAATTTCAATCAAGTTAGTGATCATGTGTATTTGCTATATACAATTTTTTTTAATTAAGATCTGTCAAGCCGTTCTTAAGTTATAACGGGACACACATCAGACAGACAAACAGACAGATATTTTACATTCAGCTCTTTGGATGTGAAGCTGCGGCTCTTTAGTTCCATACGCAAATATTCTTTATTTCATAAAAAACATTTAAGAACCGTTCTGAATCGATTAACGTGGTTTAAGCACCATTTCTATCTCTAGATATTTTTATAGATATTTCAATTACGAATAAATGGATTTTTTTATGAAAAAACTTTTTTTATGCAAATACAATTTATTGTTGAAAGAAAAAAAATTGTGGCTCTTTAAGAACTTCGAAGTTTTTTAATTTGAAATTTTTGACTCTTCCGACTCAAAAGGTTGCCGACCCCTGAATAGCCTGTCATAAGAGCAATCAAGTGTTCTTGCTTGCTTAATTTTCATGATCGGTCCAGCTGTTTTAAAGTTAAATCGTGATGAACAGACAAACATACAAACATTTTAAAATGAAAGGTTTAATGCCAGTTAGGCAAAAAAAAAGTATTCATCACAAAATTAAAAAAAAAAAACCGAAATTACAGATAGATTCTAAAGACTTGTAGTAAGTTACTTCTTATTAGTATAGATAAAATAGTGACTTACAAGACAGAAGAAAGTTCTACTGAAAAATTTGACTTTTCTTCTTGTGGCTTTGATTCAACAATTACATTAAAATTCGGATGATCATGAGTTGCCGGAGATACTACTATACTTATACTATACGATAATACTTTTACTACTATACTTATACTATACTATACTATACTATACTATACTATACGATAATACTTTCCTAGTTTTCCACATAAGACTAACAACAAGTTAATGGGTAGAAATTTAAAGGTAGCTGTAAGTTAAGGTGAGACTAGCTACTTTGCGTATTTCTATTACAAAAAAAAACCAATGCTTTTTTATTATTTATATCAACTTTGCAACAGCTTGGTTACTATTTTCACTACATGAAAATTAGTCTCATACTAAATTTACCGTTAACCTACAGTGCAATAAAATCTTTTGGATAAAATTCGGAGTTGGTGCGAAGATTTATCCTCTTGAGAAATTAAGTGCTCCATTAGTTTTAATTTACTCAACGTTCGTGCAGTACGGTTCATTATTTTTGCCGCTTTGTGTGTAAAATGCATTTAAGCATTTCTGTTTCACAAAACTGGGAGTTCCATATTACGTAGAAATATTTCAGAAGTCATAAAAGAGATGATCAAGTGAGTATAGCTTAAGGAAAGAAAATCGAGTTTCTACCATTGAAAAATAAAATAAAAGATATTATAATCTGATACTATTCTCTGGTATACTTAGATTGTACTGTCGACTAAAATATAGTAGGTAGAACTTGTAACTGGAAACTTGTAAAACATTCCCTTTTAATCCTCTTTTGACGAAAATCTGTACAACGCTGTAGTTGTAGAAAGGTTTCTATTGCTCAATTCTGAGTGGTAGGTATGTTATTGTAAGATAAGCATCTGGTAGTAATGCTCTATTTTACAATTAAAAAGATTTATTTTTACCTTTTTAGGCTGTTCAAATATTTATTAGGGTCATGACGTACCTATGTCTTTTATTAACTGATTTAAAATAAGACGGAGGTACTCACGTCGCTTGTTTTTTGTTTTTATATTTGTTACCTCAGAACTTAGTCATTTCTAAATCGATTTCAATATATTTTTTGCTGGAAAGGGAACATTTGACAGTGTTGTCCGCGGCTTCGCCCTCTTTCTTTTTTCTCACTATTTTTTTTACATACTTTGAAAGATTGCTATTTTTATTATTAGTAATAAATTGAAGCTTGAACGAAAGTTAAACCTTCGAAACTAATTGAGCTATATAACCATCCATAATTGTGTTAGTGTGTCACAAAAATTATATTTCATATAAAATTATTTAATATTATGCAACAAAGACAATATTGCCGACAAACGACATCTAAAGTGACGGCAAAATTTTATAACTTTAAAATAATTTACGCTTACGAGTGGACTTTTCGAGTACATTGCTTTTATCTCCGATCATCTTTTAAGGGACAGCTAAGTTAGTATACTTGGGTTTGTATATTTACTGGAAAAGGCAGTGGCGGATTCAGGATTGTGATTTGAAGACTATTTTAGGGCGGACCCTTCTGAGGGTAGGTTTTAGCAAGGTAAAAACTAAAAAGCACATATACTCGTATTTATATATAGCTTAAATTACAACCTGGTAGTGTAATGACTAAAAATGTAATTAGAATAATAATTATAAAAACTACTTTAAAATTTTTCACGGACAAATTTTTGGTGATTTTGGGAAGATATATGAGGAAACGGTTTTTCAGAATCTAGTCATAAGTAGCAGAAAAATCGTAAAAATTACCGTGGAAGTCAAATGATATACGACCACACCCGAAGCGGTAAGTGGCTACAGACCCCTCTGTCACTCCACTTGGACCAAAAAGATAAGAAGGATTTAAAATACGATTCAGGACCGGACTGGATATGGGCAGTGGAAAGTCGAGCTTGGATAATATATTTCATCGTATTATTTTTAATTTATTGTTTAAATACGTGAACAATTCGTAGAACTGCTTATGTATTATGTTGTCGTTTATTCATACAAGTAGTAGATAATAAAAAAAAATAAGCGACTGACTGTACCCCCATGATACTCCGGGGATGAATGTAAATCGACGAACACCTCACTCTTCAAAATTGCTTAAGCCGTTAACGCTCGAGACGATCACAATGGAACGGCATACAAACATATATATAATATACATACATACATATTTTCATAGCCATGAAAAGCTACCCTTCTGTCAGTCGGAAAAAATAATAAATATAAAACGTTATTATTTATCGACAATACAATAAAAATAAAATAAATCAAAAACGATCACAAGTTTACGTAGTGCAAATAATATCCCTTATTACAGAATTCACATCATTATTTTGTAACCATATGAACTTAATTTTGCAGTAACATTAAAGTATAATCGAAGTAATAAATACTACAAGAGATTAAAAAATTTAATACTTTAATAAAGTGTGTTGAATGTTTTTTTACGACAGTAAAAAAAATCACGGGAAAGATGGAACCGGAATGCGATAAAATCTGTTTGATACAATACCGCCAGTGCCACGCCGTATCCTCTTGAGAAATTAACCGCTCCCATTAGTTTTAATGTATACTTAACGTTTGCCACACTTTATTATTTTTTATATTCCATGTTTAAAATACATCGTAAGGCCTGGGCATTATAAAGCGTTAGCGTGTGTAGTTTGAATAAAGTTAGATCACAGATTTTGGGTATCTCTTGTTTGCTTCTTTCTTTAAATTCAAAAAAAGATTCAATACCCTTCTTCCTTTCAGCCAACTGACGTGCTAGGCCTCCGATATCGATCAACATGATGATCTTTTCCCTGCCGTTCTCATTATCAACGAGTATCGACGACGACGATTTTGGCTTTATCAGCTATTTATTTTCCGCACAGTGTGTCCCGCTCATTGTCATATAAGTTTATCAATTCTTCGGACTTTCCTCTCTAGGGGCAAACCCCAGAAGTCCAATTCTAGTCCTCTTCTCCTTCCCACCCATGGATTTGACGGAGGGTGGATGAATAGGAAAAGGAAATATCCTTTTTCTGTTTATCCCATCCTCTGTCAATTAAACGTAGGTAACGCATTTGCGACTCGGCGGCAGCGGTCATTTAACATAAGGTGTCCTGCTTACGCGTTTGCCACTTCTTCCATAAAAAAGCATTTAAGCGAAATATTCAAATTAAAGTAAAAATCAACACATAAATTCGAATGTATTGCGCTAGTTAACAAGTTCATGATGACGGTTCCGCTAACTTGTCTCACAGATGGCTCGGCTGGCAGTGTACCTACACTCTAATGTAATGAGGGCGTGGCTCACAACTTCACTCTGCAAGGGACGAGGCATCGAAACGTAATTATAAACTTTAATGGCATCATAATTTTCTTAATAATATTCATGCTGTCTAGAACGAACATGACAACTATGCGTTGATGACGGTTGACGCGTTTGAAACTGAATATTGACGAAACTGTAACATTAATTATTGTTAAAATGTATACAAATTTGTAACAAGCTAATAAATAAAAATAAGACATAGTTAAAAAAATTAACCCGACTGAATGACTTCACGACTTCAAATGTCAAGCTATTCAGTAGTCAAGTCACAATGGAACGAATACAAAATGTCTGCGATAAACATTACTCATGTATCAGTCGGGCAAAAATATCTACACAAACGAACCCCCTAACGTAACAATATATGATTTATTATAAAAGTGGTGAACCCCCTTCGCTCTAATAAATTAAAGAAAGGCCTAAATCTATGGTCGATATATATGTTAGATTTATTACAATATAGAAAGCTTTGGATCTTGTACTAGCTGGTACGTCCGGTCCGCCAAATGCACCGGAGATGGTCCATTCATTCCACAGAAGACGTGTACTTTTGCTACGAATCGATTATTCGAGATGTTAGATCTTGAATCACTTTGTGGTTAGAGAACCAATGTTGCCTTTTATCGATACTGGTTTTAAAGGTGGTATTGATACTGTCATCGACATTGAAAAGTATTTCAATAACACTGAAAAGTTAACGTAACTTCTAGTTCTTGTATATTTATTTATTGTAAGGTACTTAAAATTACAATTTTATCTTTGGCTCGAACATTTTAGTCAGTACCAGCAGGTATCTGTTTTTATCAAGTCTGTTAGGTTTTAAATCCGCCTCGACAGGAAATAAACTAGTTTGTTAATTTAAAAAAAATCAATAAGCCCGACTGATTATACTCCTATGACAGTCCGGGGAAAATATGAATCGAATGACACATCACGCTTCAAAATCGATCCAATCGTTTGGCTCTAGGTCACAATGGAACATAAATGCAAACATACGTACCCGCGGAAAACATACATTTCTGTTTGTGGGGCAACAAACGTTATTGAAATAATGGATATAATTTTATGGTATACAGTCGGCAGCCATGAGATATGTGCTTTGTTTTCGGAACATAAAGAAATAATTAATGACGCATTAGGTACTTCTCTTTATTGTCTCATATTTTAGAAACAAATAACTTTTAAACCAAAGTGGCAATTTGTTTGTATGATATTTGGGAGTTTAATTACCCGAAATTATTTTAATTACGATAAGTATGGGTGATGTTTCCATTCCAATGAGAGCTTTCCATATCGTAATCTATAGGTCTACCAGGATCTGATGGCAAAAAGGGAAAAAAGAAATTGACGCTAGCAATACTGGGGAAATTAGAGTAAAACGTTTTGATACTTTTTTTCCTTAAAGCGACTGATTCTGTGTGTGATACATGCAAATATAAAAATTTATCCAATGATCAAGGATAATTTTTGTAAATCTTACTGTGGCGAATGTGGGGTTCGAAATTTAGATGAAAACTCCAATTACTCTGTTCATGAGTTTATTAATTA
>DWLR01005206.1:0-11198 GCA_018246295.1 Papilio alexanor hazarajatica
GCACCTCACTCATCAGACGAAACGCGGAATTACTTCCACTTCACGCCTGTTTTCTGTGAGGTAGTGGTATTTCACCGATCGAGCGGGCCATTCGTGCAGCAGCAGACGCTACTGCGGACTCTACCACTTAAAAATCTTGATCTTAGTTATCTCCGGGGTTGCTTAAACACCTAACAGACATTATTTCCTGTAAGCATGCACTTGTATTTAATTGCTTTGAGCCTTATTAAATGTTCGTGTGAAAATTATTTTGAATTTAAAAGCTTTATTACTTAACACGAGTGCACACACGGTGTTACTTCATTTTACATCAATAAAGTGTCCATTTTTAAAAGCACTTGAACGTTAGATGGAAATTAACATTAATGGGGAAACATTTTCAATCGTGACCCGAAGACCCGGGCAGGTAACGCCCGGGTCGTTAATTAAATTAGTCTCTTTCCATCACAACAATGCCTATATATATATATGTGTGTATGTATATATAGTTACGTTTGTATGTAATACATGAACGACAAATCGTTAATAAATATTTTGAAATTGTTTAGATTTTATTTTGTTTCTCATACAAGCAGTTTCCAATTTAATGCATTTTAAAAAAAAATTCAAATTGTCCATATTTCAAATTGTACTAAAATATATTGTTTCACCAATAATTAAGTTAAATAAATCCTACTGTCATTCGTTCAAAAATCATACTTTATACCATAGAATCATTATATTCAATAGTATATGGATTTTAAATGGGATAATGTTTCCATTTACTGTTTACAATCCTTCAAGTCGGATAATTGTAAAATCCTGTTTCCAATAATCTTTGGCCCTAGGGAATAACAAATGCTTCCCTTTAGAACAGATTCGGGTCGCCCAAGGTGCACCAGTGTATTAATTTAATTACGAACCCGTTTGATAATAAAATGAAAATGATTATTTATAATATTAATTAAGAGTACTCGCAATGACCGAGTGTGTATTTTGTAAAAAGATTGATATCTTGATCTATAAGAGATAGAGATATCAATCTTTTCGAATATCGAGCATCTGGAAACATTATCGTGTTATATAGCAATAAGCATGAGAGTTATGGCATGTAAAAAATTAATTAATGTTTTTCATTTATAAAATAAAATTAATTTTGTTACAGAGTTAAAAATTGGGCTTTAAAGTTCGGCGTGGACTTGTGGGAGTTTGGCCGGCATTTCACCAAGATGAACCAAATACAAAATGTAAGTATACAAACCTTTGTACTTTGTATAAAAATTACGACAATTACGAAGTAATCTTAGTTTAGAGCAACTGGCGTTACCGTTGGACGACTACGCTATAAAAACGCATAGAGAGAGTTGCCTGCTCCCTCCTTTCATCCTCCCGCGACCTAATTCCGAAGGGGAGTTTCTCCCACCCTCTTCCACCCTGACCTCCCGGCTCGTACCAAATGTACGCGGGACACACCATCGTCTATACACTCACCAATATGATAATTAACAGCTCTAATTGCGGCTGTGGGGTTCACGATTTAATATGTTATTGTAGGATGGCGAAATAATAAAAAGTAATAACAATCTCTATATACCGTGAAGCGAAAAATTCGGAAATATTTTTAATTGAGCCATTTCGGTCTATTTAATATTGTCTTACGATCTTAAACAAGCGAAGCTTGAATATCTCATGAATGATCGTAGTGGTTAGATTTATCCTGCAGCTTTACAATTTCAAAGGTTAATAATTATTAAACATAAATATACATTTTAAAATAACATTCATATAAACACACACACACACACACACACGTATTTGCACATAAAAACATGTAACTCCATGAGACATTCAAATTCAATGATAATTAAGTTTTCCAGAGCATTAAAAAAATGAAAAAAATTGAAGCATTCAAAAATATTTCTGAAGCAAATGTTAAGTGCATCCAGTAAATATTCATTTTGCATTCACAAGTAAAACACAGCGCCATGCAAAACTTTTCCAAGCGCTACCAGTAAAACCCCATGCTATGCAGTGATCATTTAAATAACAGATGGCTAATTATATATTAACATCCTTCAATTTCAATGTTTTTTCACTTAAATATTAATACATAAATAGATAACCTATGGTAAGTTAAGATTTAAGAACTGATTTATATTCTGACCCGCCCCGGGCTTCAACTTTTTGCCAACTTGTATCTATAGTTTCCAGATTTTAACTTTAAAAATATTCATTTGTAAAATTGTTATCTCTACTTACTCCAGTTGTATTAAGAAGCGCTATTAACAAGTAAATAATATTAGATAATAACTTCTGCAACCACTTGCATCCATAGGTTCATAATGTGCACTCGCACCTGGTGAACAACTGCAGTGTTATGTAATGTATTAATGCAGTCAAAAGTGTTGTACCAGGGTTGTTCTGGTACCAAAAATATACTTATCGTACTTAGCACATTATATATAGCACAAATGGCTTTATAAAAGTTAGAGATTCACCTAAATTCGCTTCGATAAAAATTGTTTAAATATATGAAAAGTTAATAGTTTAAAGAGGACATTGTCACAAAAATTAAGTCACTAATAATTTGCTTACTTTTGCGTGCCTTTTTAATATAAAATCTCAATTGCTGTTTATTCTGGTTTTCCGTTATCGTTAGTAAGTATGCCTTAGGTCTTGAATTTTATAGAACAGGTTAACATATCGCATATTAGGAACTAAAATAAGTATTAAATAATTTGAGGTATTTCACGTATGAAATGCGTGTGTTTTCGTAATGCGAAATATTCATTTCTCACGTATGTATACATAAATAATTCCTCAATCTGTGTTCTCGACATTATAAAAGTCGAAACAACCTTTTGAGTCACGGGTCGGTAATCCTTTCCTAAGTCAATATACATGTAAATGTCGCTCGAAAGAAATATTTTTGTTTGTTAAAGAATATTTAGCTTTTAAGACGAAAAAGAAATATGTTTCTGTAGTTGCTATTTAAAGATATCTTTATTAGGTATTAATTGGGAATTTATGCAAATGTAAAGTGTTGTTGAAAATGTCAATGTTATTAAAGTAAAATTTGTATAGTTCCCTACGTTGTCTGTGCTCTGACCCATCTAAGCAGACAAAAATATGTATATATAATTAAAAAACATGTATGTTGTCTGTTGTAAATGTGTACGTATTTATGTGCAGGTATATATGCGCATGTCTATATATGTATATATGCGCATGTCTATATATGTATGTATGGACGTGTACATGTGTGAGGAAGCAACGTATGTATAATCTCTTAGACTTAAATTAACCTAAAGGTAACCACGGTAACTGCAACAACAATAGCAGCAGGTGCCACCAGGGCACCAGGGCTTTTTTGTACCCCAGAAGGGGCTAGAAAAAAGACCCATCTAAGCAAAATTTCCAATGTTAGGACCCATATAATATATAGGACATAAATATTGGTAATGCTCATGAAAAAGTGAAGTTTGAAAAAAAAAATGGAAATACAATTGTTATGAAGGACTGTTCTATTAAAAAAACAAAAATAGATTTTTTTATTACTTAAATGTCCACTTCGCTTTTGAGGCACTTGTGGCCCATTGTTTTGGATATCATTGTGGTGTGAGTCCGAAAATTGGAAATTCATTTGCATATCTTGCTGAAATTCTAACACCCGACCAAAATTAGATGTTCGTTCGCTAAGCCATAAGTTCTGGATGTACTTTACAAGGTGTAAAAAATAACCCTTGTTGTATATACAAAGAACGTTAACGTTTTTCATTTAAAATTAATTGTGCTTAATGCGATATTATGCTGAAACAACAAAAACGTTTTCATTATAGCAAGAAAAAATTCATAAGTTAGAGAGAAGTTTACATAAGCTTGTTTCGAGCTTTTACCACATTCGTTATTTTAATTAATGTAAGACGGCGTCGAGGAGCGCCATCTCGCGGCAAGCGGCGGATTAGCGCGTGCAGATTAAGTGATGTACAGAATAATGGCAAAATAAGCTTAGGTTCTTTTCTTCATATTTTAATGTTATTAATATTTTTATAGTAATAATTAAACCAACTTATTAGGGTGTAATTAGGACAGGGGGTTGAACAACTAATGCCCTTGCTATATAAAAAAACATAACCGATGATAAGAAAATGACAAAACCAAATAAACTTTTCATCATAATTGTAAAGTTCTTTCCTAATTATAGGTCTACTTCTAGATCGTATGGTTGGTGGATGACGGTTTTAAATAGATATTTACAATACAATTTACGACAAACTAAAAAAATGTTTTTGTGAGTTACATGGAAAATATATCTACTTGATCTTTAGTTCGGAATACGTAATGGGAAGGGTGGCGGAACCAGGGTGAGTAAGGCTACCCTTTATTTAATATCAACGCGTAAGGAATGTCTACTAGACGTTTTTGTGAATTTACTCCGGCATCAGAAATTCATTGTATTGACATTCTTGATTATTAGATTTGGGATAGTCGGATTACGGCGTTTTTGGTAAGACATTTTATCAACATTCTGAATTTTATTCTTTACTAACAATTATTAAATTGAGATATCGATAAGAACTCATGGAATCGTTAACAAAAAAACATCGATTGCGATCAAGGGATAGCATATATATTTCATCTATATAAATGAAAATCAATGTTTGTCCTTTATGCGTCCAAAACCATTGTGATGAAACATTGGTAGTGTGTTCTGACGACGCCCGCGAGGGTTTTGGGATCAGGGACAAATCTACATGCATAAACATAAAAAATGTTTTTAGACTACTGAAGTATACTTTAGCTGAATGTTAAGGGTGGCGTCCCCTACAATCCATAAGATTACCTAATTATACCTATTAATTTTACGACATTGAAAAACTGAAGAGATCTACTCGTTCACAAAAAAATGAGACCTGAGTTGTGCACTGAAAAGTTATAATAATAATAATAATAATATTCAAGGACATTATTCACACACGGCCATTTGATCCCAAACTAAACAGAGCTTGTGCTATGGAAACCAGATAAATGATATACTATAAACATTATATATTCTTTTGTAAATACATACATGTATAGATAATTACACCCAGACACAGGACAAACAGACATGTTCATGCACACAAATGTTTGTCCTGGGTGGGAGTCGAACCCTCGACCTGCGGCGTGAGAGGCAAGTATCTTACCACTGCGCCAACCGGTCAGTCGTTATCGTGCTGAAATAATTTAATGAGAATTATTCTCGTTAAATTTTCCAAACCGAGTGAAGCTTCGCTACGCGAATCTGTGTTTCGAGCAGTGATAGGGGAACGTCGCACCGTGGATCAGAAGTTGAGAAAGTGCCTCTTATTCACATTACACGAAAACTATACCTCTATCACTAATAACTATATAACTTCATTCTGTAGGAACATGGTACTAACCCGGTTACCACAATAATTCGTATACGTGACAAGTGTGTTTCGAAACTATGTAACTATAATAAACCTTACCCATATTGCTCTACTATTACGCAAGTGCCTATCTTGTAGAAAGTTCATTATTAACTCGAGACTAATGAAAGAAACAAACCAAGGTAAATAACATATATCAATGATTTATTCGTCTATATCGCATGTAGTGAGCGGGCGGAGCGCGACGCGGCGTTAATATTGAATAAGTTTTGGATGGGAAAGTTACACTGGCGAACATTGCATTAGAAGTAACTGGAAGGAGCCACTACTGCCGACTAATTTTGATTGTTTTAATACAATGAATATTACATTATCATTATTTAAAAATTGAAAATTAAACTAACTAATGTGCGGGAAAAATGTTAAAATATAAAATGACTCGTTTCAACCTTAACACGATAACGTTAAGCTTAATAAACGATAATTTGGGTCTCTTTGATAATCAATATACGAGTACATCCCGCAAATTTAAATATCCAGAATATATAAATCGAAAATGTAAGTTGTTTATTCAAACAAGAAAAACTTGTACATCAGTTGGCAGAAAGCTCGACTCTTAGCGTAAGTGCTCGAGGTCAACTCTCCAAATTGACCTCGGCCTCTGTTAAGATGTTGAGAATATATTTTGAGGAAAAATATAAATTCGCATTTAAATAACGCACTAACAACAATAATAAATCTATTATTACTCAAACATCACAGATCCACAGCAGGATACATTATACATAATACAAAACAAAAAAACAATCTGAAAATCGGAATAAAATCCGTGAAAAATTTACTGAGCTGAATTATGGTGAAAATCGTTTTCAAATCCGTTGCGTGGTTAAGAAGGAGTTAGCGGATAGGCAGGGGTCTCGAAAAGCAATTTTTTATACTATGCTTAGAACATACAAGTATGTACACTTTTATTAATAAAATATTGTTTAAAGCTTGATATTGGTATGAAATAACTCGTGTGTTAATAAAATAATTGTAATTGTAAAGTTGATCATCATAGTTCATATCAGCCTTGTTCCACTTGAGCACAAAGACTGTGACCTAAACCGTAGTCGGTAAACCGTAGAAGCCTTGAGCGTAGAACAGAAGAGAACGAAATTGGGTTAAACTGTATCGGAGTGGAATTGTTGCGACGGCGTGTGTCCGGTGGCGGACAATGAAAACAGACTAAGCCGTCATTTTGAAACTCTAAGACCCTGAATGGTTTTAATAAACTGATTTATTTGACTACATTATATGTGTACTTTATATGTAAGTGTGTATTTTCAAAAACTATAAATGTTATTGTTACAAAATTATAAAATTGTTGTTAAAAACGATGGCCAATTCTAAATGGTTCTAGAATAACGGCCACGTACAGAACAACGCAGTACGCGTTCTACGAGATAGGCCGACGCTCTCATCAAGGTTACGCGAATTGACTGACCGAGGTCCCTAAAGGACTCAACTCAGTCTTTGTAGCGATTGATGGGTTTCTTCGCCAACAGTCTAGCATTGAATATCTTTTAACTGACGAATGATTTAATAAAACGGTTATCAACTATATTTGTAAGGATTTATTTTAAACTAAATTATTGTAATTATATTTCCAGTTTAGACCTTCGATTTCTAGGCACAATATTAAAACTCGCAAAATTCCTACTAAAATATTGTAAATCGGTATTTAAGAAACGCTTTCAAATCGAGTTTGAAACTAGTATTATATTAATATGAATTTAATTCCTAAAGTTGTAGAATTGTAACTAGAGTCAATCAATGTGAAATTCCGAGCGGCCCCGCCGACGATTTTGGAAAAGTTTAATCGGCTAACGCACCCCATTTAATTAATCTATGCGAATTGTTTAAAACTCCAGAATAAAAGTGTTTGCGAAGTTATAACTAAGGTCCGTCTGGTAAGGTATCCCAGTAAAAGTAGCGTTACACCTTTAAAAGAAAACTTATTCACTGATAGATTTTAGTGCCAGACAACGCATGGGTAAATTTTAAAATGTCATCATTGACAGGTTTTAATTATTGTGTATAATTAAAAATCTGTCAATGATAATACATAGAATAATTTACTTTTCTAACGATATAAAAAATATAAACTCTGACAAACTATATAATTATTTTAACAATCGTTTTTATGTTCACTTATTATAAAGAAATGAATCTCTTTTACTGTATTTATTATCCTTAGTTTTGTAGTATTTGTAAACATAATTTGTCCCAATTAGGCATGCCAGTTGTTTTTATCCCCAACAATGTAAAAGAATACCCACCCCCAAAAAAGACACATTATATATGTACATATGTTTACTTACATGTTTCATCGAGACACCGAGGAGGTTGATATCTTGCGCCGCGTGTAGTGTCTCACGCAACAATAAAAACCCTTGATGTAAAAATGCTTAAAGGGTTTTATAGTTTTAGTTCTTGCTTGGACTGATTATTTCAAGGTAATTTATGCATAAACGCGTAACCAAAACACTTTCATAATTTGGCTTGTTATAATACAAAATATGTTTTATATGAAATAAAATATTTTTCCATAAAAAGGTTCAACGGATTGCATTACGAAAATACATTTGGGTGATGTAATTAAATTGATAAGCAAACATTATGCCAATATAAATGTATTAGATGATAGTCTATCGGAGGAGGGCGAGTCTCCTTTCTACCCTTTTCCGTAAATGTTTTTTGCGGGCAAATGGAATTTTCTTGTGATCACGCACCGAGGCGGGCGGGACGGGTCGGCGGGGGGATTGGAATATTCTGACCGGCAACAAAAACCACCCAACTACATCTAATTCTACGTAAATTACGACAAAACATTTGAATTTTATTCCAATGTGTTACATACTTTTTAAAATATTCAATGAAAAGAAAAGATATTACGTTGAGAACTAAAGGGGGAGACTGTAGCCATGAATATCCATTAGGTCAGAGAAACTTCATGGTTTATACACATCTATATTGTTTTGCCTTACTATATTACTAATCTGGTTGTTATATATTCATGATCTGAGTTCAAGGATTAATGGAGTTTATTTATTTAATATACTTAAGACGCTTGTATGAATGAAAGAGGATAGACCTTAAGATTTGACAAAGTAAGGCAAGGTCTTGTTTTGTACTTTACAAAAGTTATCGTTAAAGACAGTGTAGGCAGGCAGTGGTGGTACTCAGAGAATACGGATTTCCATTTCTAGCACACCTCGCTCGCTTCTACATCCATACATATGTGAATACATGGTAATCGGTTATGGGTTTTTATTAAGGACTATATCTTTAAAAAATAATGTAATAAATTAATAAATAAGTGCATTATGTTAAAAGTTACAATTTGTTATATACTCGTATTGAATGTCATAAAAATGATGTAGCACGATTTACATATGCATTATTGTAAAAGGAAAATAATCCAAACAAAATGTTTGATCATAAAGCACGAGTGTAGTGTTGACATACAAAGCGGTTTAAATTAACTGGCTTAATTGAATTTAGATTCGTCGTTGGGCGGCAAGTTTGCTCACGTCCCGCGCGGCTTGCGGGTGCGGGACGATGTTATGCAATCATCGCGAGCCGTGTCCGAACGATACCTTTTTTAATTGAAATATGTCGATCGTACAATGCTACAAAACTACAAAGATCATTTGATTTCTAGTTTAAAAAATATATTAAGTTTTAGTTTCTTATATAACATCATTGTAATAACCATTTTTAAAATTAATATGTATATATCAAAAATAAAGTGGATTTTCATATATTTAAACAATTCCACGCAATTTATATAAATTGATGTCGATTATTTCTTTGTGCATTTTTATGAGCAGACATATATATACATTATTATTAAATGGACGTTAAATACTACCGATGTTTTAGTTTCGGAATTCTTTTGTTCGTTGTATTATTATTTTTATTTTCTCTCATTTGTTATACCCATTGTTTCTTCTTATAAAACATGCCATAAAATATGTTAATAATATTATTTTATATTTTATGCGTGTAGAATCTTAAAAATAAAACCTTGAATTGTTAAGACCGCAAGCCGCAAAGGCGCCATACGGAGACAATCCAAAACTCAATAACAAAGCAGCCCGAAGTTAGAGTACGTCGAATACCAAATAATTTGGCTGCCAGTATTCGTTGTATTCAGTACGGTTACGTTCCATTTTTAAATTTGACAATACTCGGTCCCGCGTCGCCCGCCTTCCCGCGCCGCCATTTTGGGACCAAATAAGTTTTCAACTAACTGTGTCACGAGGATAATGTCGGATCGATACGACAGCTACTAAACTACTATAATAGTGGCTGTACGAAGTAAATACAAATTATATTTCTTTATTACATAACTCTAATTTATAATAGATATAAGTTACGACAGCCACTAAAGTAATGTGATAGTGTCAGTATAAAAAATACTGTAATTACATACAATTCTTAAGTATTACGATGGATATCATACGAATTTACGATCTTCCCTTGTTTAACCATGGCCTGTTTGAGTTTTTGTTTTTCAAATTAGCTCATAAAACATGGACAGAAAGTTAAAACAATAGATCGATATAGTACTATAGTTTAAGACTTTTAAAAAAGGAATCAGTTTATTTGATCAAATATTCTGCTACATTTTCGATTTGTAATAGTTATGTTTTATGAAATTTATTTGGCGGCTAAAATAAATATATTCAAATTAATACTTTTTCTTACAGTAAAAATTGCAATATATTTAATATTGAAATTTAGATTCTAGATTCTATAGGTTTAAAATAATTACAATAGCATTTGTAGTGACATCAATTCCGCGATCATAACTAGAAATAAAGTCCCTTGTCATGTACATTGGAGTAAACGGTTTACGGAAATATTTCACGTGGCGCTGAACATTATATAACGCGGACGCGATACACAATTGCAGCTATTTTAGCGAATTATGCGCGCTTCATAAACCGGACGGCCTATATCTGATTTTATGCCAGCCTGAAATGAAATAATGCCGTCTATCGAATGGATTTCTGAAAACAAAAAAAAACGTTATAAAAACCTCGTTATATTGTTTTTGTATAATATTGGGATACGACGCTCTGAGTCACTGACGTGTTTTCATCTTTGTTGATGAGATAGGAATGTAAACAAGTCACACACCCAATGTTTTACCTATTTATAAACATCAGCAATAACCCATACGCATCAGCCATAATCACATGTGAAGCAGATATATAATTCTCAATTCTTTTGATAGTGGCACACTCCTATCCAACCTTTCCTTCTTGTCTTCTTTATCAGCTCCCTTCTTTGCTGCAAAAACAGCTCGCAACCGACAAACAGGCTCGAAGTTTTTGAGTGCACCGTTTGGGAGATGAAGTTTTTTAAATACTGGTAATAGCCAATTTTACTGAAAACATTCATTTATTTTAAAAAAGAAACAAAACTGCAATCAGAGGTTTTTTCAAATGTACACTGAGTCTCGTCGACTGATAGTACGGTTACTTTAATGTGGAAGATATTTAAAAAAATTAACTTGGATATACATCTATACTTAATTGTTTTGTTGTGCAGAAATATCACGAGTCCAACGTGGAGGTGGTACGAAAAGACGGCCTACTGTTGGTGCGCGAGCTGGCCGCGGAGGTCAAAAACCACTTGGACTTCAAGATTAACGCTGTAATGGTAAGCCGAAAGCATTTGTTTAACTTTTTTTAATTAAAATAATAAACTATATTTGTGTGTGTGTGTGTGTGTGTGTGTATATATATATATATATATATATATATATATATA
>DWLR01005207.1:0-11194 GCA_018246295.1 Papilio alexanor hazarajatica
TATAATTAAACTTTGCGCTAAATTTCATCCACATCCGTTGAGACGTTGCGGAGTTTTCGAGTAACAAATATACACCTATCCAAACTTTCGTATTTATAATAATAGTAGGGCAATAAATTAATTATATTATATTATAGGGTCATTAGTTAGTATTAAATTTGAAATAAGCTCAATTAAATACAATGAGAGAGAGAGAGAGAGAGAGAAAACAACATAAGAAAAACACGCCCGAAGAGCATAGATACGTCTTATAGATGTAGAAGAAGCGAGAGGTGTGACAGGATCGTGCTTAATGAAAATCCGTAAACGCAGCCTTAACCTCTGGGTTACGGTCGTTATGTTTATGTAATTAGTGTAGTTCAGATAAGTAGTAAATTAATGAGTTGAATAGATTGCCCTCTCAGCTACTTGGCTCTTGTGCTATGCACGGTAATGACCAAAGTTGAAGGGAACTTTAGGACAGTTTCAGTTTCATACTGTAAGCTGCTGTTAGTTATTCAGATACAGTCTGCTATTTACAACAACGATGACATGTTTAATATGTTAGTAGACAACGAATTCGATGAAAACTGGTTATATGTATATGAAAAATAGTTATACAGAGACTAATAAATGGTTTAGATTATATTCTACATTTTCTAAATTTTATAATAATAAATGCCTGATTGATACGTAAATATGTGTCTATGTGAGAATCTAGGTATCACGGAATTCATGTTTTATATAAGTAATAATATTAAAGTAAAATAAATTATTAAAAACCATGTTAGCATTCATGTAAAATACAATTTGTTTAAAGCTTTCGCAACATGAGATTCGAGATTGATTACATAAATAATAGAAAAATTAGGAAGTGTAGTCATACTAGACATCTGGTTTATTTAAAATTTCAATCAAAATTTTCAAACAAATACTTTGTCCTGTGTATTAATCAACGTAAATATTTTTGTGTTACAATTGCTTACATTAAAAAAAAGATCCCCCTAATTTCGTTTCATGTAAGAATCAATACATTTATACATTTTTAATTATCAGTGAAGTTAACAAGTGTCGCATTCGTATAGCACAAAATGTGAGCGTCATTTGTTTCGCTAATGCCCAGTAAACAAAGTTGGCGTCTCCCTGACGAGTTAACGGCGCAGCGACCGCGCACTGTTCACAAACACGGTGAAATGCCGCCACTGAGCCACCAGCTGGCCCACTGCCAGTCACTTACCTTTGCTGTTTTATATATTGAGTACAGACTTGTGTTTCGAAAATGATTTCCTTTGTAAAAAATCTTGATTATTGCACATTAATACATACGAGATACCGTTACGAAGTAATTTGTTACTTCAAAGTATATAATACGCGCTGGCCGAGTGCCCCCTACTACTAACTAAATGATGATATTTAGGAAAACAAATGAAGTGGGAAAATAAGTGGCGCGCTCTTTTTCAAGCCGAACCAATCAGTTCAAACTGCTGAACTGCTGGAAGTGACTTCGGGCTATATTTAAATCAAAATCGAATATGAAACAGAAAAAGGAGTATGAAATGACGTACCGCATGTTTTTTTATAGGATAAGGAGGCCAACGAGCAACAGCACGCCTAATTTTAAGTGATCATCGACTCATTCGCATGAATATCCGCAACACCAGAGGAACTGTATCTGCAGCACATCTGTGGTCTTTAAGGAAGGAATAGGAAGGAACATCCTTTGAACGTGCCTAACTAAAGAATAACGTAGCGCTAAATACGGATAACTTCGATACAAGTTTCACTAAAAATATGACAAACGACAGGTGTGAATCTCCTTGTCGGAGTTGTTAAGTGGCTTGTTCCCACATGAAAGGGGACTTCACCGCTGCTCTTCCCTAGGTTTTTATGCTACTATTTGTGTTTTCCCGACGTCGCGATCTAACTTGCAGTCAACGTTCTCGAGACGGACGGATCCTCGAATAGCTTAGTGCAGCGATTTAGCGACGTGCGAGTATATTCCATTGGAAGTCGTTTAAGTGGTGCTGGCTCCGCGCCAGCGGGCGTTGTGAGCTGTCGAGTGGAGGGGGTGGAGGGTTCGTGACTAACAATATGTTTATTGCTTCACGAGTATCTTGTGCAGGCGGGGATTAATTATTTGCGATTGCCACGTTTCAAAGATTATAATCAAAATATAACTATTAGTTTTAAGTGGTGTATGATGCAGTTGCTAAACAAATAAAGCGCCACCGTAAACAACAACACAGAGCCAGTGTTCAACAAAACAGTTCGGAAAACAGCTCAGATTTGATGGCGGAACAGTCAACCTCTAAGCTTTCGTGTCTGAAATAATAGAAGATGAACGAGTCGACAGTGAAGACTTTAGCCGACAGCTACAGTCGAATACAGCTCTGTTTTAATGCATACTCCTGCAACACGAAGCGGACGATGCTGGAATAATACTGTGCATTAGCATAGCTAGCTAACGCTCACTGTGAATGAATTAACATAAAATATTTAAAGCGCCCACACTAATGTGGTTTTAGTCAAACACATTATCAACTGTATAATGAATAATAATTAATCCCGTTTTCATTTATAGTAGGAAGCAAGGTGGATGGAGATAAATAAACGAAAGCTACCATTAGCCCCAAGCCACAGAGATAAAAAATATTTCATACATGTTTTTGTATGACAAATCACAGTGATCAACTTTTAAATAATGTTTTTGTATTCAGCGTGTTTTATTTTGTGAGCATAGACGTATAGATTTACTTTAAGCATGAACTATATTTATACTTGAATATTTAGGTATAACTTGAAATAAACGCAGCTATCTCTTCTATTGTTTATAATTATGAATGTGGACTAGGAGTGAGGCGTGAGGTGTAGTAGCGAGAAATAGCTATTTAACCTCTCTATTTAACGCTTTCAGACTGGGTCTTGAGGTTAGGTAAGTTTATCTTCCTCTGAGTGAAAAAATTTTTCGTTGTCGCCATATAGTATCTATGATGTAACTTACAACTGCACTATATATTTAATAGAAAAATATACATATCATACAATTGAGAGTCTTGGCCGGTAGCCAACCAAACCGCGAAATAACTTTAGCCAGTCGATTTCTCTCGTTTAGATATAGCTAATAAATAACATGAAATATTGCGCTTCTATGCACGGCGCGGGTTTGAGCTACAACCAACGATAATACACAAAATTCAACGAACCGACAGTTAACGAACAAACAAATTATTATTTAGTATAAAATTGTAGAAGAAATATGTGTTTAAAACTAATTACGCACGTATATCCTTACAATCAAAGTAAAGGTAACATAGATATATAGAGCTTGGTTTATATAATATTATGTATGTGGTGTGAATGTTATTGTGTGTGAATGTTGTATGTGTGAAAACTAATTGTCTGTCGTAAGTTGTTATCTCTGTCTGCCCCACACGAGCTGTCAGAGTGTCATCCTTCCTCTACCCACATAATGGTCTGCTTAATAACATGTGTCCACATATCGTGACACTAAAATGGTATTAAATTTATATTCGAGGAAAACTCTTCTTCGAATTATTAGTAGTTACAATAAATAATAGTTTTCAATTTACAATTTATTATGTGTGTATATATTTCTTGTGTTCACTTCATCTAGGATTTCACTAATTGAAAAGTTACGAATACAACAATTTTAAATACACTATCAGATTTTATAGAATTGCTGGTTAGAACCACAATTTATTCAACGTATATATATTTCTGTAGTTAGTGGGGTTGTTTGCAGAGAATATGGCTAATGAGGCATGTTTTGACGTGTTACAGTTCTGTTTATATGAGGGGGAAGCCGATGTATGGCTTATACGATCACGAGCGATTTGGATCTGATCCAGGATTGCTTTAGCTTATTTAGCCGAATGTATTATTGCGCGGCGTTAAGACGATTGCAAATAGTTACCTAATATTAGTTGATAAAATGTCAAAAGATGAGTTAACGTTTAACAATTCAGCTGTGGTCAATTTGTGTATGTTTAGATGTATATTTGCTTTTATAAATTTTCAAATTAAATACTACACAAAACACGTCACTTTTTGTTTTCGTTCAATTGGAATAATCATTACAACGAATAAAACTTCTGTATTATGAGTATTTAGATATGTTTTCTATGTTTATTTATGGTATTACTATTGTTTTAACAGAAAGTAAAGTCATACGATTGGCTGGCCAACTACAACAAAAATATCGTCGCTATTATCTTTAACCAAACCTACTTATCGCAAAAATTGAACAGATCTTTCTTTTATTAGCTGGTTATTCTAAATATTGAACCAATGTAAAACTAGAAATGTAAATCATAAAGCGATACCAGGTGTGTGCTTAAAAATTTTACAAACCAAATAACTTTTCGGAGCTTGGCGAGCGCCACGGTTGTGACATTGTTTTTTAATGTTTATCTGCAATGTGTTGCAATGTGTTACAATTATGTGAAACATGTTTGTGTACATTAAACATAAGCTGTTGAGAAACAACCGAAAACTATGTTTCGAACAAAATTTTCGAAGGCCTATTAATTATTTAAGCGGGACGATGGGTGTTTCAACAATTTTACGTGGTAAATAGCTTGGTAGAAAGCTTTAATACCACGACAGGTAAGTATTGTATCTTCATCTCATAACATTAGGGATCTCGAATCAAATATGAATTACGAATAACTTTCCAATACGTCCGCTAAAATATCATCGCCTCTTAAGCTGCTTTGCTCCAGCCCAGTTATGCTACTATCTGGCCCCGGGGAACATTACGTGAAAATGATAAATATGTATTTCTGTACTTTTGCTTCTATATTTTAATTATAAATTGGCACGGTGAGACTTTGACCTCTGCATTAAGTTCATAAGAGGGTTGTTATAATATATTTATATTAAGGTATTCAAGGTATATGTTCAATCGTGCAACTGATGCTGTCGCTGCGAACTCTACCACCGCTAAATCTGTAATGCTGATTAACAGAGTGAGAGAATTGTGTGATTTCTACCTTTCAGCCAGTGAATAAAATAAAACATTGTTAAATTTTGGTTAGTCTTTTAAATAGTAAATAAAAGCAATAGGACATCTACATTTCATGATATGTGTGAGTTATTAATTTAATAGCAAAATATATAACACCAAATTAACCATTAAACATCAATATTCGTATAGACTAAAATTTAATAACACATTGTTGCGATCTTCTTGAACTTCTCACCCCTTTCAAGCTCGAGGAGGTCTGAATACATTAGAGGGCACGTTACAGCCGACCTTTGCTGCTACGGGACGCTCGTTACGGTATCATATTAAAATTTTCTCCATCGTGAATAAATCATTCTACATAATGTCATTGTTAAGCCTTTTAAGAGGTGCGCTAAAACTATTTTAATTGTTTCTAAAGTAATTATAAACGTAATTATCTACGAATTCAAAGGTAATTTCTTACACTTTGTCTTTAGTAGAAAGCAAAGATGTACAAGGACCTCACGCTTGTACTCTGGGAGGTCATGGTACTTCGGCCGTTGCTACTGCAATAGCTGCTGCCACTGCTGGCTTTACTTCACTCTCAACTAGGACTAGTGCATTTACCAGTAGTAGAGACATACATTCTTGGAATAGACATTGACTAGCATGTTTTTGTTTATTTGAATCATTCTAAATTGTAAGCGACATAAATGCATTATTAATTTACCACAATTTAAAACAACGGACCGAATTTCGGGTTTCAAAATAAATGCAAATCTGCATATTAAATTGACAATGGAGTAGAATTTTAAACATGCAGTACAATAACACTAGAATCAAATTATGCTTCGAATTTATTACTATTGTATTGCATTGCGTTGCAAATAAATGTTAGTATGCAACGACATTGAATAGTTCTAATATTTATAATTAAATAATAATAGTAATATTCTGGGACATTATTCACATATGGAAATCTGATCCCAAACTAAGCAGAGTTTTTACTGTGGAAACCAGATAACTGATATACTACATATTACTACTTTTCTTTTGTAAATACATACTTGTATAGATAATTAAACCAAGATTCAAGACAGACATACATGTTCATACACACAAATGTTTGTCCTGGGTGTAAATCGAACCCACGACCTGTGGCGTAAAAGGCAAGCATCTTATAAACCGCGCCGACCGGTCTGTCAAAAATGAAATATTCCAACCGATACAATTGTGAATCTAATAATTAAATACAATACCCGAAATATATTTTAAACGAAACTGAAATGGTAGTTTCTAAGAAAAAGAAAACACTTTCTTTGAACCAAGAAACTTTATTATCGCGTTTATCGAAAAAATATTAACGGGCTTTTGGATATAATGTATTGTATCTAAACTGTCGTAGACATAAAAGAAATTTAATCTAGCAAAGGTTCACAGAACTGGAAAGTAAAAAGGCCGCACGGATTCGCGTCGAATATTGTTATTTATTATTTTAAAGGTTTTCTTTAACTTTTATTTTAGGGTAAATAGCATTTGGGAATACTAATAAATAATAAGAGTTATGTTACTTGCGCAGAATAACATAAAACCCGCAGAATGCGACGTATCCGCTCTCCGTCTAAGACCATGTTTCTACAACGATCTATGAAGCTGAACAATGTTAAATTTGTAACAATCTACAACAACTCTCATGTGACGTGTTGTACTATGAGCTGTTGCGTATAAAGATTCCAATATCCATTTAGTGACATTTGAAATGGATTACCAACATTTCTATTTAATTGTAATCGGATAGCTGGATCTATTATCCAGCCGAAGCTCGGCCCTGTCGGGTATACTTGAATCATAATGCTTTCCGCGCATTGAGTGACAGCCCAAGCCGAAGTCCCTTTTCGGGAGTCCAGTCACTTCACGGAGCGCCTAAAGAAACGATCTAAGTGATTGGTTGCTTCCCAATCCCATAAATATTTGCCAAATATTTATATTAATAAAAATAACAACGCCCTGAGCCAAGGCTACCGAAGAAGTCCTGGAGTAAATACACGACCACAAAAAAATTTATCTAGACGCTGCTACGACAAGCTAGTCGCTTGACTTTTTAAAAGTTGACATTTTTGATTTTCTTTTTGCCTTTAACACTGAGAGTCATCAGAGATGAAAATAAATTTAAAATGACGAATAGAGGTTCGGCAGAGTTGTTAGAAATCATGATCTGCTCATGTTAAATTAAGTAAAATTAATTAAATCAATACATATTTCACGATTACTGGCTACGGTCTGGATAACGAGCTTTAGAGTTCTCATTTTCTTATTTTTCTTTAAACGATTAGAGTTCTTATAATGATTTTGAATTCGTTAGTTTTAAGACATCCGACTAAAAATCAGCCAAGGCTCCCTCAAGCAAAGTTACTCTTAAAATGCTTTTGCGAAAAAAGTCGTTGCGCTCTTCCACCTAAAATCTGGTATAACTGTACTCGTAGATGTTTTCTTAAGAAGAATAGCCATGTTAGTCTAAAATAATTTCAATTTGAACCAAAGGTCGAGTGTACGTGTCGAAGGAAAGCTAACAGATGACAAGGTTGTATTCTGTCACAACTCTTGTTAGATATTTATTCGGAAAAAATCTTTGGGGAAGCTTTAAGCGAGTTAGAAGTCGGGTTAATCATAAATGGAAAAGCCATCAATAACATCTAATACGTAGACGATACGATACTGATATCTTCAAGTTGACAAGATCTACAGTTAATGCTGAATAAAGTACAGTCGATTAGCGCAATGTATGATCTTAACATTAATATCGAAAAAACTACGTACATGGTCGTATCAAGACTGCCCCCACCGACTACTAGCTTATTTTGTAACAAAAGATTGCTTGAAAGAGTCCAAAGATATAGACTTGAGTTGTTCTGTTGACGATCAAGCTGATCACTGAGTGTAGGTTCGATGTTCGAGGTTCGAGGTTCGATTGAACAAGCGCGGGATACTTTTAGCAAAATGAGGAAACTTCTTTGTGACAGGAATGGGAACATTAAACTTCAGACTCGTCTTGCACGCTGCTACATCTTCTCCATTCTTCTGTATGGCATCGAAGCTTGGACTTTAATAGAAGCCATGTGCTAAAAGATTGAAGCTTTCGAAATGTGTTTACAGAAGAATGTTATGGATAACCTGGAGAGACAAGATACGTAATGTAGTAGTGTTGTAACGAACGGGGAAAGAGTTGAAAGAATTAAAAACAATCAAAAAAGAAAATTGTAATATATTGGACATAAAATGTTTACAAAATAAGAACTGTTACAGTTGATAATTTAGAGAAAGGTACAGGGGAAACGAAGACCACGAAGAAGACGACCATCTTGGCTAAAAAATCTGCTCTAGAAGATTCAAGTTGCCATGATGGCCACCAACCTTCGATAGGAGATGGCACCCAAAGAAGAAGAAGTCTTAAACAAATCGTCTAAACAGGAAAGATCGTAAGCTTACTAGCTAGTTAGCTAAAGATCGTACAACTAATATTTTTTTTATATAAAGTTTGCTACTGTAGAAAATTTGTCTATCGCAAATTCAGCAGCCTTCTGTTGGGTTGTTACAGTATGATTAGTATCATACTGTAAATATGTACGTAAAAATTTTAGTCATAATCAGATTATTGATACGTGAAATTGTCTTGATGAATCTCTCTCCTATTGGTTTCATGTAGATGTAATAAAAAAGCTAGTAGTTAAGTTATAGCCAGAGCCGTTTACGTTCTGTTAACTTGCCTAACGAGCGTGACGCAGCGAGACGCAACGTGACGCAGCGTGCAGCACATAGCGTTGCATTGGATCTATGTTGTAATGGTGTTGTATTGATATTAGTAAGTATATAAATAAATATTTTTTCTAAGACAGTTTTCTAGATAAAAATGAAATGTTGTTGTTTTTGTATATACAAATGTTGTTGTTTTTGTTGAAAATATATATTTTTTTGTAAATATTATATTTTGTAATTAATATAAAAATCATTCAGTGTTTTTGTTCCATTAACACTATTTACTAAGTTTATTTTCTTAAATAGTAGAGATACAGACATCGACAAAGATTCGGCCAGAAATCGTGCTGCCCGGAGGGAAAGGTTGAGGTAGATTGGCCCCAAATAATATAATGGGGTAGGAAAAAGAGTAGAGCAGCTTTTGGGGAAACATTTTCATGGTCTTACTACAAAAAATTCTTCAGTAAACTAAGTAATGAAATCAGAGCGTAAAATTTAAATCGAATGTGTCAATTTTATTTCATTAACATATTTTGATATGAGTATATAACGAAGATTTATGATAGTTCTCCCAAATGTAAACTGTTTATTCTATTGGTGAAGTTACGAAGCTGACATCTTGCATTGAACAATCAAGTACATTGTAGCCTATAAACCATTACTCCGATAGTCGAACCGTTAAGTTGCCGAGGCGCTGCCGTATTGAGCGTGAGACCAGGCCTCATAAAACAGCTAAACGACTGCCTCACGCGAACACAATCTGTGCGCGAGAATTTATTGACACTGGAACCGGATGAATAATAGAACTTCCACAGAACCAAACATTAAATCAAACCCACTGCTGATAGAAATATCTTGAATTTTCGTACATTTCATTTATTAATTTTAGAATTATCTTGGTTACGGAAAGACCAAAAGAAAGATTCTATGAATGTTAGTAAATTGTTGTGCCAGTATCATACCAAATGGAAATATGTAATCTCTGCCTACCCCTCTGGGTTATGGGCGTGAGTGTTATGTCATGATACAAATTGTGTAAATGTAAATCTAAAATAAATCATGTGTGAATCTTGTAAAAAATTGTTTATTAGAATTTCTTTCTCACCCCTTCCTCATCGCCCTTTCCTGATCTAATCATTCCTACATAAAGTTTAACAAAGCATGGGTAACTTTTCTGTTTGTTGCGGATATTAAACAGTTACGACGATCACTTCACATCCGATGTGAAGGCGAAGAAGGCAAAGAAGCAATGGCTCTCTTCACCTTATATCTAAACTATTGTTTTATTAAAAAAAATAGCAGATTAGATACGAGTTCTTACAATTTTAATAATGTTAATGATTAACGAGTTTGTACTTATTACTAATATTTTTAAATGGATCACTCGCTTACTACACTTCGTAGCCCCACACGAATCTCTTTGGTTGACGATGTTGACTTTGCAGAACGTTCGCAAATTGCACCCTGTCAGTTAAAAGCATTGCAGTTAAAGTTGTTGACACGTGCAGACAAATAAACCATTTTTATTTAACCTACATATGGAGACCTGCGAGATAAATCCTTCGACAAAGCTGCAAAGGATAAAAAATGTTGCTTTTGAAAAAGCGAGTTGAAGTCAAAAAGAAAATATTTTCTGCATTTTTCAGTTGTAGATTTTTTAATTACAAACGATCAGATTTTTTTTTGACAGACCGGTTGCCGCGGTTGGTAAGATACTTGCCTTTTACATGGCAGATCGTGGGTTCGAATCCCACCCAGAACAAACATTTGTGTGCATGAACTTGTCTGTTTATCTTGAGTCTGGATGTAAAGACCACTGAAGGACGGCCAGCAGCGTCCTTTTTTAGTACAGTGGTACATATTGTGATCGCCAACCCGCCTGCCAAGCGTGGTGATTATGGCACATTTGTCCCATAATAATGCGATCGATGGGCGAGTTCTATGTCCAGCAGTGGACGATCATAGGCTGAGGTGGATGGATGGATGGAGATTTTTTGGTTGCAATTGAGGAAATATACAAGAATGTAACTCCGAAAAATCTTTAGTCGTCCAAGTCTTTGTGTTCGGTTCAAAATGCTAATTAGTTCTTTCCGTTCAACCTTATTAAGTATTATAGAAAGGATATCAGGGTCGAAAAACCTTTGTAGATAAAAGGAGGCGCTGAAGTATAGTATACTGATATTGTGTATTAGTTACTTTGTCTACTCAGCTGGGAAAGCACGCATGTGACATTCGTCTATCTGCTGCTCAAAGAATCTATATCACAAATTTGGGGATATCTGTCACCAACAATTGACAACTGTGGGAGTGCATGCGTTTCGGTACTTCTGATCTGTATGAAAAAGATGAGAAAACGAATGTTCCATGATTCAAACTATATACGCATTCTTTGAAATCAAAACAATAGGGTACTATAGAGCATGGATGCACAGACCGCGGCCCGCCGGTCGAATACTGGTGGCCCGCCGACAGCAAAAATAATACTCTCGTACATTC
>DWLR01005208.1:0-11192 GCA_018246295.1 Papilio alexanor hazarajatica
CAATGAGCGATGACCTTTAATACTTCATTAATCTGTACGTGACTGCCATTCCACAACTTTTGGATATACGTACCATATCCGATATGCATTAATATTATAATGTTGTTCTTGAAAAAAGATTCTTTAGTTTGCAACAAAATTGTACCAAACCAAAATATGTGAGCAAATAATTCATTATTCATGTTTATAGCGTAAACGTGCTTGCACACATTGCAAAATGACGAAACTATTTTTGTGCTACATCAACTGTTGCAATTTCATAGTCTCGCTAATTTATTCACTACTATGAACTAACACACACACACGAACAAATTAACAATTGAAAATGGAATATTCACTACACCAACATATAAACATTTTTCATTGATTAAGCGGTGATTAGCAGTTTGCTCATAGCTCACGCTATTTATAGAGCCAAATGCCGTCGTCGTCTAAAGACCTTTTAAATTGGTTAATGAATCATGCGATTACCTTCACAAATAATTATATAATTAAATGTGAACAGTTACGGTACGCTGGAACTCTCAATAACGTGCGTATCGATTCGTCGCCAGATGTAGGTCGCAACCTCACGGGTCAAAGGTCATGGGTAGGTCACCTCTCTCGCTTATCAACGTTAAATGCCTTCACACGTATAGTCTTTCCTGCGCCTTCTTAGCCGACATGCGGTCGTCCCTTTGCCTACAATGTAGCCCACTCGTAAAATTAGACCATAAAATACAATGTTGCCTCAACACTCTAATGGTATTGGTCAGTAAATTCGACGCACTTTGTTTTAAATGTTGCTTTCTGGCTTTATGAGCCTATTGTTTTCCAAAGTAAAGAATGCAAAATGGTTAAAGGGAAGCTAAAACCTGCATTAGAAATGTGGTTTATATCTAGATACATCAGCTCGAATGTACAACAAAGATGATTCAACGAGTTAAAGGTCACCCTCAGACGAAAAACAAACGCGCCTTAGATAGAACTTCTGTTAAGTTTCTATATCTTACTTAAATCCATTGCTTTATGATAAAGGTAAACAGAGGTTTTATCATCTTTCGACCGGGTTGCGATTTACCATCAGGGATTGTAGTCAAGCGCTTATTTATTTATTTAAAAAATGTAGTTTCTGTAGTTTCGAGGGTTCCAGCATTTCATTTTAGTCATCATTCTGATATATACATTTGTATTTTTGGTCAGCAAAAAGCAGATACTAATATTGCGTTTTTTTAATAATGGCAAAATGTAATAAAACCCTTGTTCTAACTAAAGTTAGGTCACAGCGTTAGACCAGATGCGAAATCGATACACGCCAACCTTACCCGACCTCTGAGCTCACCGACTCAATACTAAAATAATTGTCTATTTATACTCCGCATATTTTTGCTGTTTTAGCTTTGTATTTTGACTGTTTTAGTGAGTAGGTAAAATCCTTTACAATGTACACATTTTTTTACATGTTGCATACTGGCACGCAAGAATTGCATAACCCAATTTCCAGTAAGTTTACTCGGCTAATTCCCATTCTTTTGTTTTTCATATGCCTCGAGTCTGAAGTGAGCTGTCTGATTCTTCGTTTATAGTACTGTACGTACAGCAAAAGATCTAAATAAATTCATTGTTTTGATCACTTTGCCACTTAACGTCAGGTGGCATTGTGTTAAAGCGCGTTCTTTATAAAAAAATGTTTTCAAAACTTTGTCTGTTTATTCGACTCTTATGATTAATATACCAGGAGCGTCTCAACATGTAATAATGCAAATCGGTAAGGCAACAACAGCTTCTGCAAATTATACGTTCCGTCTAGTGCAGCGAACGTGCAATCGTCTGTTAGTTCGCCGGCGAAACGAGGCGTCTTTAAAAGCGAACAGTTCGACCGACGAAGCCAGACATTCGATTACTTACTACTTACTACTATAGGACGGCTAGACATAAACTGGTAAGGTGAACTGAAACAACTCATGCACTTTCTCACGCTCGCGCAGCATAAAGTCAATTTTCCATAAGAGAACAAAAATAATAGAAATTCTATTAGGAATTACGTCTTCTGTTTTGTGAAGCATAAAGGAAAAATTTATGAATGCAAGCAAGCAATGCATTGTTATGGAGAATGAGCGAAAATACCTACTATGAACCTTCAATGCGAGGTTTATTTGATGTAGTGTGGTAAGACAATATCCAGCATAAAATTGAAAGCGTAGCTATATACATTAATTGATAGAAACACTAAACGTTTATGATAAAAAAGTAATAATGTTATGTACTTCGTTTGTTTTTTTATTAAAATTATGATTTTAAAGTCTTTATTATTTTAAATGTTTCGTTCCAGAAATGTCTATAGTATTTACCGCAAACAGACTATTAAACAGTTTGGTGAAATAATCAAAATTTTAAAATGTGTTATTGGTTCGATACTAAAAAGAAAGAAATAAAAACTATTTATTTTTCTGAGCAACAATCGCCAGATGGTGCCACAGAGCTCATGGATTATATAAACGGGAACGTAGGGGCGGACATAAGGCGCGCCGCTTTACGTATTGTATATGCATTGTTTCAGTTGCATTCAGATGACATAACGTCGCAACAACAGACAGTATCTTTGACTATTCGTTACGTCCACGATTTGCATACGCTCGGACCTATCCATCGTACATCAGACTACGTAATTTATTTATGTAATTGGTATAACGTTTTTAAATTAACACAACTTTCAAGCCCCAATTAGAAAACACATAAGTTGTCATCCGTTGCAACCTACTGATATAATATGGGGATCATACATGAAATCAAACATTTGAATATGCATTTTGAAACACGAGAATTCACAGAGTCAAAGTCAGTTCAGTTACCGTATTGACACGTGGTTCAATCACCTTAATGACAGGGTTTTTTTTTTGGCCTGACGATAAATTGTTTACCTACCCAAAACACGTAATAAAGCGAGATTTTAATACATAGAATTAAGACACGTTGTCTTAAAAGTTAAAACTGTTTTGCGCTCGTTAAAATTAAATCGTAACTTTTAAAAACATCGCAAAAACTTTAAGTACTATTTCGTATTTTTATGCGAATTAATTGTCCATAAAAAAACAAACACGGATCAAGAGATCAAAGTGCTCATCACTGTAACGGAGTGGTGTCAAAGAGAAAACACGTTTGCTTCCAAAGTTTAACGAAACACGAAAAGATAACTCGACTAAATTAAGTAGTCCAACAATCTAACAATACAACAAGTAAAGTTTAAACATTTTGTTATTAAGTAGAATAATGAAAGGATGAATGGAAGCGATGTCTTAGAAGAACTTATATGAACTGATTCGCTATTAAGATTTACCAAAACCGCCAAGAATGTAAGCGTAGATTTACCTACTTATTATGAATGTATGTAATGTATGAAGAAGGGACAAAGGTGAGTTAAATAAAAATATTATCTTTGGTTACATTAGTGCTGGATCCTGTAATCTAAATGATCAAATAACTATTAAAATGGTTTATTTTGCAATTACCAACAAACCAACTTTTCTTGTTTATAGCAGTAAAGAAAAATAATGGAAGTAAATTTGTAAGACACCAACAAATAACAATTGCGGTACTAAAATTAAACTTAAACATATAGATAAAATAAAATATAAATTATCTGTGCAAAGATACTCGTAAGTTAAGCTGTAAACTATAAAAGTATTTTATGTGTGAATGGACAGAATTATTTATTTATATCGACACATGTAGCAATAACTTCTAATACAGATTACGATCTACATCACAGGGAATTGTGAAAGTATAAACAAGTTCGCTAAGGAAATTGAAAACATTTTGTTAAGGAAATACAAATCTGAAAAGATATCTTCAAAGTTTTCTGAGAAGATTCGTATCATTTTTCTGACTCTTTGTATCAAGATATAAAATTTAATGGAGTATTTGTTACCGATTGAAATGTATTGTTTTGTATTGCAAAATTACATATGTGAATACTACTTTATAATAGATGGTAAAGTTCCTTCATTCACGCGAAATACTAATTACCGCAGCATAATCACTGCCGTATTTTGCCCAGCTCGAAAGCGACTGCTGTAAGTTCATTCGGTATTGACCTAAATATCCTAAACAATAAGAGCGCAAATCCCATTTCTACGGTAAATTTTGTTTTCATCCTAACACTAAAAAGGTGGGGCAGTGGATCGAGTCACGATTTTATCTGTAATTTCATTTCAGTATTACAGAATGTAGACGTGTTGTGCGGGTGCATATACCATTCTGCCCTGCTCCTACCACTTCGGTTTAGAGACTAGAAGATGGAGCGCAAATTTTACTTTAATTTTTTACACCTAATAATTCACAAATTCACACATAAAAACTAGCAAACGCATCATCTCTGGATGAATAAATCAACTAGGCAGTTATTTGCTAGGCCTCCTTCGGAGCACTGGCCATAGCTCGCAGTCAATCAGAATAAGTAATATGGACAATATTATCTTATCAGAGGGAAGAGCATTTTAAGAAGATCTCTCTACACCATTGTTTTTCAACTTTTTCGATGGTACGACCCCCTTAGTATATTACTCGTATATTATTTCACTATCGCCCCCTCCTTTTTTTTAACCTCCGTACAACATCTTTAATTATGTCCACGAAAAATATTTTCCATCAAAAAAAATGTTTTTTGGAACATTATATATTATTCTTTTTACGCGTGTTTTTTCCGTCGCAACACACAAATTGAAAAACATTGCTTTATACCATAGTAAAAAAGTTTGAACTGTTAGAGAGGCCATAGGATATGCCAGGTTGTTTTTAGAAAATAAAATCTAGTTGGTTATATATGTAGTGCACCAGTTGCGTCAAAAGTCCTGCGCAGACAGCACAGATTATTAATGCCGAGTGAGTAGATTGCGGTAGGCGCAGCTGTAACGCATCGGCCCGTGCTTGCTAACGACCCAGAGTAAATAACTCTGGAAAGGACACGTTTTTATGGTAATTTGTAATGATACTAGTGTAATATTTATTACGAGAGGTTATACGATAATAGCAGTTAACTGATCCGATTTATAGGTAAAGGAATATGCTCTATAAAATCTTACTTAAAACTATACTATTATTTGAACAACATTTTACTTTTTCCGTATTAATGCAAAGCTTGCGATTCACAAAACTAGTGTTAGCTATCCAAATGCAGTGTGTACAGTCGATAATTGAATTATTACATTTTTATGATAACTATTTATCTGCGACTGTATAAATATGGATATTCTAAGAAGGTACTAAGAACCCGGCTACAAAAATTTCGACTGCACACTACATAAATAACTTTAAATTTCTCAATCGTTTCTAAGACAACGACATGAGGTGTTGAGCTTTAGACGCATATCTACAAGTCGTTAATAGTGGCATTAATATACATTTGTTTGTTGTGTTGAATCTTGTTTGAGTGGCCGAGTAACCTACAAGCTTGCCACTTCGAGATGTGGCTACACCCTTGTAGGCGCACAGTCGGGGCCCTGGAACGAGGGCGCCGGATCGATAGCAGTAGACTCAGA
Organism: Papilio alexanor hazarajatica; assembly: GCA_018246295.1. NCBI lineage: Eukaryota > Metazoa > Arthropoda > Insecta > Lepidoptera > Papilionidae > Papilio > Papilio alexanor. Next base: position 5,517 of record DWLR01005208.1, read on the forward strand.
CACAACAAGCGCACCCCACGCTTCGTTCACGCCTTGGTATTGCCACCCCCTACAGGGAGTACGGGTGGAAAACCCTCACACCACGGACTCTTATAATAAGAAGTCGGTATTCGATGCTAGTACTAAATACGTGATGCGATTCGAAAAGTAAGAACTTCAATCTTGAATAATAAAGATAAAAAAATATTCACTTCCTTTGTAGTAATTTATAAAAGTTTAGTTCTGTGTCGAAGATCAAATTTGGATTTCCAATTCAGAAAGATACTATTTAAGTAAAAATGTTACTTGATTTTTGTAATCAAACATTAATTTTCTGATATTGTTCTGTTGAAGAATATGGTTAATAACATCGACAAGGACTGTACGTATAAACACATGCAGGTCTATTTTTGCATTGTTCGTATTAACTAATAATAGCGAAAAAATTACGATTGTAAAGATAATACAGAAATTGATAATTTTAATGCTGTTAAATTACAAAGTTGTATCAAAAACAATTGAAATATAATGAGACAATATTCTATGAACAATGTTCTGTCTAAATAACATAACGTCCCACGTAGAATCGACTAATTCATCTTTTAACTTTTTTGTGTATATAGAAACATACTTAAAACTATGACTAGATAGGAACATACTTAAGTATACATAATTTTTAATAGCAAAATTTACACTTCATATTTTTCTTCAAAATTAACAACATACGAATGTATTTTTACATACAATGATATGTATTGAAGAAAACTGCAATACTAAAGCAGTAACTTATCAAGAGTAATCATCTTTAAAAGGTGAGACCAACAATATATAATTACTACGCAATGAAAGTTGCCGACGAAACACCTAAACAAACATGCAGAAAACCAGCCATTGTATTCCGTCTCTTGACCCCGACCCGAGTACGGAATATTCTTATACCAAATATACTAAAACACATACGATTATTGTACTCTGTACAAAATTCAACAAATACGTGTACATTACTAACTTTTCTATATAAACTGATTGGCTTGTACTTTAGTCCTGGCTTGCACTTTTGATTCAGATTAGCGATATCCCGATACGAATTTTGTCAAAATTTAATGCCGAAATTTAAGTATGATACAGGCGTGTTTTTATTAACATATTTACTTAACATGATGCAAATGATTTAATGTATATAAGCTGACATATGCTAAAAAAAATAATTTAATAATCTCTAATCTATCAAATATTGTTTATAAATTGTAAAATCGACATTAAAAGTTAAATAATTCACTATTCATAACGTCTTTTAATTCACCAGGTCTTATCCTCTTCTCAAAAGGCATGCATTGCTCATATAATTTTGTACCTATCGAACACTTATAAAATCCAAACCATATAACTTGATAGTTCGAGAATCGTTAGCTCTTGTGGAAACATTCGAGATCATTCCTAACTTCTTTTATGATTTTATGACACTTTTATTTTCACCGATTGCTAGTAAAATATCTCCACGAGTCTTATTTGTTTGTTCCGTTATGGTAATTCGACGATTCCATTATTTCCTGTAATAAAATTAGTTTATGAAAACGGCTAGAGTGTATTAATCTAAACGATTTTCGTTTGAATATCATAATATATGTCTTATATGTTTGTGAATTACAAATTTAATTAATTTGATATACTCGTGTTATTTTTATATTCCTTAAATAAGAGAACTTACGGTTTTAATATTAAGGAAATAAAGACTTCTGAACCTACTCCGTATGTTTTTTATCGCTATTAAAAATTTACTTTTAGCCTTTAGTAATCTAGCCTTAGTTAGCCTTTATAGTTTATTCAAATTCAAGGCAAAGTGTGTAAAAAAGGGTACACCTTTTACAGTAAACTTCGTTAAGTTAATTTAGCGTCAGTTTAGTCTGGTGTTAGAATAAACTATTGCTTTTCGCTTTTCACAAGTAACAAAAAAAACTGGATTATCATGTTTGATTCATATAACGGGTATAAACTATTATTATTAACTTTTCAAGTGCAAACATTGTAAGTGCTCGTGACAGACCCGGCTTTGAGTCTAAACTTTGGCAGAACTGCGCGTCTGCATTCGCACATTCAGATGCGAAGCGTCGTACGGCATCATGAAATCAAACTGCACCAATTCCTTGAAGATAAATCCATCGTTTTTTATTTCATTTCATTTGATATTAATTACATTCGCAACACTCGAAGAGACACTTGATCAAGTTTAATGAGTGGGATTGACTCATATATTATTAGTTCAACTCAATGTACTGGTATGTAAGTTAAATTATCATTGTAGTTATAAAGTTGGATACGTAAAAAAGATGCACTTGTGCCTAACAAAATGAACGGCAAAAGAGCAGCAAAATACATGAAAAACAAAAAGAAGAGGTACCGATAAGTCGCTGATAAGAGAGAAGGCTTGAGATTATTTTATATAGACTCGATTGCGTCCTCCTTTATGAGTAAACCATTGTTGCTTTTCTATTCTACCAAAATGGAGTTGCGGAACAATATTTGAAAACAAATATAACCCGCAAAGAAATTACAATGTAAAGTGGCATAATTATTTTTACTTTCATTCGATTGTCGTACTAAGTAGTAAAAACATATTACTATCAACAGCATCGATGTTTATGTAAACGACATTAAAATCGTAATTAAAGTTCTAAAAGATAAACCCACCACCTTAGAGCGGGTGGGCGGAAATTTATGACCGCCATAAAAAGATGCACAAAGGACGCTTATCTGATGAGACCCTAATTAGCAGCTCCGGTGCGCGCGAATAATTCGAAGACATAATGTTGATGTTATAAAAAAACCCTAATCTTTGCAGTTTATTGGCTATTTTCACATTTAATTCGTATGCACCAAACGCAAAATATTTAAAAACAAATCTTGTGAGAAGATTCTGTTAGAATCAATCTCCAAAAGAAATTGACTTAATTTTTTCAAAATTAATTCGTACCTAATGCAGTGTCGTTTTATAATATCACCAGTTAATATTAGAATTTTCTGATACAGAAATGTATTAACATAAAATTTTGGGTGACTTCTAATATTAGATATCACATCTGAACTTATAATGGTGATAAAACCATTATGTAAAGTGTATAACTTCTCCGTTGAAGTTATTGCCGCTCGCCTTTATATTCTGACTTGTAAAATAATGAAATAGAGAATTTTGCGAACTAGTGTCATCTCCGTAGATTTGCATAATATTATTCTAATGTAATCAACTTTAACAAGTCGCATCAATAAAAAAGTGACTTCAAGTGACCTCACTTGAAGTCAATACGAATGAGTTAACCTCAAAATTTGACATACTTTCAAAAATATCCAGCAGTAAATATCATTCATTCAAATTAATTTTGATCCTATAGTTATTTTTTACGTGAATTGAGTAAAATTATTATAGTGATGAGATGTGACCACTTGTCACGTTGGCCCAAAATAATGTAAAAAGTAAATACAGAAAACATGAAACAAAACAAAGCTATATTCGTATTTTTATGTAAATAATGTTATCTGTGACCTCAATAAAATTAATTTATGTACGTATATAAAATTATTAACCGTGGGTGGAGTGGGTTTCCTCTACACAAAGATAATCCACTAAATACGAGATGCATAACTCATAATAAAGTTTTCTCATCTTCATAGCAATCTAATTTTTGTTATTAATTAATTTGTATTCGCCAAAAATTGTTCTAAACCTTAAGACGAGTATTCTAATTTGTTAGCCGGATTTTTAATGTAAAAATAAACAAATGTTTGTAATTTTTGTTACTAAAAACATCTTGAAAGTAATAAACTTAAATGTAACTAGTTCTGGTCTTAAAATTTTGAATGGATTCTTAATAGCAATCTTGTAATTTGTTGGTTCACTTCCCTAAATTACATTTTACTCACAATTTTTAAATTGAGCCTATCATATTTTTTACGAAGATTATATAATACACGATTTAACTCCCAAAGTAAAAATGATATGTGATTATGTTGTTACGATAACTATTTCAATGGCTTGCTCAGCCCACCAACCAGATTACTAAACAACTCTATGTACATAGACAATTGCGTGTTCATAGAGCCTTGCCAATGCAATAATCTGGGCTCGAAGCTGCCAAATTTCGCAATAATCAGTCAGCTAGTCGTGTCACACACGATTAAACTGGTCGCCATCTTGTGATAAGTGCACTCTAACAATCGGGACCCGGTGAGGACAGTTGAGTAATGTATGTCGCAACTAAAGCCCGCTGACAAAAAGAATATCATCTTGTTTCTCTAAGACGTATGACATCTTCTTTTGACATACATAATGGCACTTCATTTAATATACTACACACCTCATTACACTTCATTTAATTATTTTTGTTTTAAGCTGAATACCTAACACCGTAGACTTTCAATCTGACATGTGTCAGCCATTGTATTTTTTGTTTTCGAATTCTTAAGTTACATACCCTATTGAACCCTAATGTAACAATGGGTGTGCCCTTCGCTGTGGGGCAATAACAAATCTAAAAACATATCTGATTTTTTAAATATCACACAAGTTGCGATAGTTAGTTGGATCCCATTTTGTAGTTTGATACCAAGCTACGACATAATACGAAAAGATATGACGGCCGCTTGTAAAAAAGAAAACGAAAATGGAAACGTTTTTCAATAAAAATAATTTATATTCCATCTTGATCACACCGGACCACAATTCAGTCCCCGCGGCGCCTGGCCAACGTACATGTTGATAAAACTGCAGCGTGATTTGTTCGCACGGATTCCGATCTCTGCACTTCCCCCGACCGCCTCGCCACGATGCAAACGTACTACACGCGGTGGGAATAGCACAGGATTTTGCATTCGAAGCTAGTCAACAATTTGCATTATCGGAGCACTTTCTCGCCAGTATCAGTTTCTGTATTACCAGCCGGCGTCTAGACTTATGTGATTTATATAACGACCATTGTTGTTGAACATTTATCTCGCATCTTTCTGTTACAAAGGATTAATAAATTCATAGAAGACGAGGACAAGAGAACAATAAAAAGAAACGTCATTCGTAACAACGTTAAATTGGTCCTTGAATTTCTCCAGAGCGTTGCATACATAATGCGATGTGAACTAAGCCACGGGAAATGTCATTAAAGTTTTTTTTTAATTAATTCGACGTCAAGTCGCCGGGTGTTGTGGATTAATAATAAAGTTAATCTTAAGGGTTATAACTTTTTATGTTCTTTATTATTACAAAGGTCTGTTAGGAAAGGTATTATGTGTACATTCTTACAACCACTGAGTACAGTGGTGGTAGTGAGTATATTATAACTTTAGTCTTAATTCTCAAAGTAGTACATAGCTCGAGTAATAAAGAATTTCCGTTTTTATAATTCTATCCAAAAGATCTACAGCAGAATTTTTAAACGGAATAAATGTAGTAACATTAAAATTTCACACACACTTTCTATCACGTTAGGGAGTACATAAGAAACTTTAAACTATTTCAACAATACTAAATCGATATAACGATGCATCCCGTGGGAACAATAACAATTTGTTTGCTAAACCTTAGTCTAGCTGGACGCGTCAAGCTCAATAATGCATGCCTGCCGTACGTCCCTGCTGCCGACCCGACTCTCTAATTACGACACACAACACAAACTGTCCGTTCCCACTGCATGGATTGTATCGAACGACCTC
>DWLR01005209.1:0-11192 GCA_018246295.1 Papilio alexanor hazarajatica
ATATATACATATATTATACAGTTATTCCCGAGCTAAAAGTTATGTTATATACTCTTCAATGCTGAAGGCATTTAAATGTTTAATTCATCAGTTTACGAAGTGTAATAAAGTGACATTGTGTTTAAAGTGACAATAATATTTTTTCAAATGTTGTGAATTGTTTAATTACTAGTCTGAAGCTTTCTATCCAAATACTTATATAGACTTCCACGGAGATCAACGTTAGTTTAGTGGATTAAAAAATAATTTTATATTTATTATACATTTCACCTGGTCATGCGCGTGTCGGGTTCCCCGGAAATGTTAAAAAATTAAGTTGTCAATAATACAGTTCAATATACATATAGACAATGTATATATACATATAGATACAGAACGAATTATTAAGAATGTAAGGAATAAATAATAATATAAAAAATATATAACAAACGTTAAAAAGTTTAGTCGGATAAGTCTAAGATATCAATTTTATGGTACCCCTCTTTTGGAGTATTGTATCGGTTTTACTGTCATAAAATTATATCACTAATTCATTCACCGATGTGTTTGTAAGCCACAAGGCTTTCACTTTCGCAATTGAAGATGGCCTCCAAGATCTTATTATTAAGACTTTTCGTCTTTTTTATTTTTATTATTTTATCGCCTGAATTAAATTTTATCAAATTTATTCGCACCTGCATAATTTTGAGCGAGTTTTATCTAGTATAGATAAAACTCGCTCAAAATTAGACAGTATATTTTATAATTCACGCGGTACAGATAGTGTGCAACCGATAATGAAACGTGTCCATTATCGTATCCTTTGCAATTACGTTCATGTTGATATACCCAAAAATATATACACCCCCACTTTCGTACGTCATCTCTGCCCTGTTCCCACTTGCGTAGAGTCGGCACAGTATGTACTACTCTTCCATATATCCTGAACTCTACTGTAGTTCATACTGTTGCTGGTTTTGGCTATAGTTTTACGGTAGGCCGCCCGCCTAACGTCAACCCTCCTCGGAAGACCATGTACATTAGGTATTTAATATGACATTATAAAATGGCACCAAATACACAAAATTTTTCTCAGCTCTTATAAGTCTCAGTTGAATTGGTTAGATTGATTCTTCCAAAAGTTGGGGTACCGCCACTTTCTTACGTGTCTAACAGTTCTATATTCGTTCAATCGTATATTACGACGATTGGATAGTTGATAAACTACGTATGTTATGACATCTCGAGAATGGCGATAGATTCCATCTATCCATCCATCTCAGCCTATGATCGTCCACTGCTGGATATAGACTTCCCCCGTTGATTGCATCATTGGGAGGAAATGTGCCATAATCGTCACTCTTGGCAGGCGGGTTGGCGATCGCAGCATGTTCCACCGGACTGAGAAAAGGACGCTGCTGCCCGTCCTCCGTCGGTCGTTACATCCAGACTCACGACAAACATACTTGTTCATGCACAAAATGTTTGTCCTGGGTGGGAATCGTACCCACGACCCGCGGCGTGAAAGGCAAGCTTCTTACCAACCGCGCCAACCGGTTCGTCCGTCCGGCGATAGATTAGTTTTGCTAAATTTAAAACAGTAGACTGGGACTATCGTCACATTAACATCGCGACATTTAAATGTTTGATCTAAGAGATTACTACCCTTTGCCTATCACTGTATTTACTTATAACTTCGAAGAAAAAGTTATAAAAACAAACAAGGATTTATCTTAGAAATATATGGTACTGCCGAGTAAATAAAAATTGCGAAGCTATTGCTAAGATTTTTATTTTATTCTTAGGGATTTTCTTACTTACTTCTTTTAAAATTATGAAAAGTGAACTCTAATTTCTTTTAGACTTGCAATTGAATCTAGGGTTCATGCCTTACCACCTAGTTACGTCCACTACTACACCAACAAGGTCTTTGTATTTTAACATTTTGTATCTTCGTTGCTACCAGGAAGACATAACATGGAACGACAACAACACGGTGACGTTCTACAACCAGCGCATCTGGCACTTCCAGCCCGAGATGTCCAACGGCAGCCTCTCCGACAACATTACAAGTATCAATCCTATTATTGTGGTATGTGTTAAACTATCTTTATTTTTAGTATCGTTATTTCCATTGATAGCGAGAGTATGCGCGTAAGCATAAGCGTCACGATAAATAAGCAGAAGTAACTTGTTTTTAATGAGAAACACTGGTGTTTGTCCAAAATCCCACTAGATGTAATGTGATAGAAAGTCTCTGCTCTTGAAGTCTATCCACGTTATCATTTCATGGAAAAACTGATTCTAGAAACTTGCATCTTTGCTGTACGTACCTACAATAATCAACAAAAAGGTGGAGATTAGTTTTTATTTGACAATATGTAAAGGAAGAGAATGAAAAATATAAAAGGAAAGCTTGACTGTATACCCCAGATAAATAAATTAAGGAGCAGTAGGGTGGCATAGTGTGATCATTTATGGGGATGAAAGAATAGAATATGCCAAAGAGAGTTTTAGATATGAATATAGAGGAATATGTCGGTAGAGATATATACATAAGAAAAATGGCTTGCGAAAAAGATGACGTAAACAAGAAAGGAAGGCCTACTGAAATGACGATTGATCGAAATAAGGAATTGTATTGTGTCGACTCCATTTACAGTGGGAGCAGTGCAAGAGTGCGGCATACTGATGACTAAATTGTACATGGTCGTATTGTTTGTTTGTCAGACCGTGGGCCACATAATGCGCAACGAGCCACTGTTCCTTCGAGTGGCAGTCAACGTGTTCATGGGGATGAATCACAAGAACCTCTTCCTCACCGCCAACGTGTCCTCGTGGCTGTTCGACGGCATTACGGACCCCTTGTTCGACATAGCGTCACATTTCCCTGAATTGCCCTTCGAAATACCTTTTGATAGATTTGGATGGTTCTATTCGGTAAGTGTTAATTGAAATTTCTTCATTTTATCTTTATTTCCTACGGTACGGTGGACTATTTGCTTATTGTATATTGCTATTTTTAGCATATAATAATTAACTCGCAAAACTCATATAGATCATCATATATCAAATTCTTATGTCTTAAGATTTTGGTTGGTCCAATGTCTCAATCGAATAATAGAGCGCAGTAATACGACAACAGTACTGTCTCTGTCGCTTACAAATCTATTAAAAGTACTAACATATTAACGTACTAAGTGTCTTGCATACAGGATGTAATGTATATTAGAATATAAAAGGCGGTCACTTAACATTTTTCATTCATCATCAGACGTTTTATTTTGAGCATAGTTTTTTTGGTTGTAAACTTACAAAAATAGAATATGTAGTTTGTAGATATTGTCATCTGTTGATAGTTGAATAATTAAATGTCGTTGGTGAGGTATTAAAGGCCACAAATGCGAACAAATCTATTTCCTTCAAAATATTAGTATGGGATATCATATTACTATGTAAGTTTTAGGTTAGACATTCCACGAGATGAACCGGCGATCTGGTCAAGGTTGCAGAAGTACATAGTTAGGGCAGCAAAGGTCGATGTTTGTGGTGATCCTATGGGCAAGCATGTATGCTTGGATGTATCCAACAGTAGTCAGTGGTTGATAGTAATAATGACACATATATGTATATCGGAGATGTCAATAGAGTAGAAGTTTGTAGGGTTGGCTGGATAGCCCGAGCTTGACCCCCCCGCTAATCGCCTTGCGAAGGACTCGTTGTAAATTGACAGTGAAGGAACCAGAGTGTTTGCTGCTCGTATCCCACGTGAAGCCTACGAAAGATGTATTCTGGTGCGGGACATCGCAGTGCTCGACAATCGACCACCATTGTAAGACCCCTCGCTGACTGCTTACACATACATAACATTTTCGCTATAAATGGGTTGCTTTCAAACGTAACATTGTCTGTCTGACCTGCTAATTACTGGAGTTTATTTGAATCAATACGACGGTCATGATTTGGCTCATATTTGAAAGAAATGCATCCAACTTTCGTAGCTACAATTTAAAGATTAATTAAATTAAAGACAGCCAGCTAGATATAGCTAAAGATTAATTAAATTAAAGATATAGCTACGTAATTAAAGATATAATTCAGATATATCGTCAGCAATATTTTGATAATAAGTGTAGGTACTGTAATAAAAAAGTGATGTTATTAATTCGATATATCACCTTTACAAAGCTAAAAATCTTCAGAGTTATCCCCTACCTTATATCAAATGTAAAAGTGTCGTCAAAAGTTATCTCCAGAAATTAACTTACGAATTTGCAAGCCAATAACACAAGCAACACTTTCCAGTAGTTCCTCTGCCTCATATATTTCACACGTACGCACGTACGCAAACACACACGTGCGCGCGTTTTACATATCTAAATCTCTTGTAATTTTAAATTATATAAAACTAAGATGCTACTAGAATTATTTTAGTCATATGAATTGTAAGAGGAAGCGCCCGTCTGTAACACAGCGCAAACTAGCACAGACAATGACGTTCATTCAGTCTCCAAAAAGCATAGCGTTGTATATAATGGTATGTTAATAGTTCGTATCATGGGACAAATTGTTTCTGGCGCTTAATAATAAATATTTTTATTACATTACATACATACATACTTACATTTCATATTTCATAAGATTGTTCAGTTATGCAAGACATTGGCTGTCGCATATTACAATGTGTTATCATAAAACTTAGATAACATTTTTAGATTACCTTAACTCCGAATGTATGCGATAAATTGAGTTGTCATGTCTATCATTTGTTTCATAAATTAGACACAATGATCGTATCACTTAACATGAACATGTTTAGAACAGCGACGTTCTAAATCGACTAAAATGCAAATGTTACTCAATTCCAATTGTAATTATGTTCAACAACAGAAAAACATGTACATGTTACCATTTCTAGTAGTGTAATAATTATTTTCATGTATGATTAGCCTACCAGGATATCGTTGGTAAAGAAAACTGTTCAGAAAGACATGTAAGTAGGCAATAAGTCAGAAGTAGTGGCTGGCATTAAGTTTGAATTACATTATGTTTTTCTATACAAAAATCACCTAAGTGACCGCTACCCATAGATATCTGCAACAAGCATTTGCGAGCTGCAGGTGCGTTGCCTATCTTTTATAGACTGAGGATAGACAGAAATGTGGACATTTTCCTTTTCTTATCCATCCCCTTTCCCGTCAAATCCTCATTCCCTTCCCACCCTTTCCTTGTTGAAAAAGCGTGAGAAGATCCGGTACCTCATTCCTCAACCGAAACGCAGAATACTTCTACTTCACGTTTGTCTAAACTGAATTAAACAAAAAATGTACAACAAATGCAACATTCATAAATATAACGTTTACTTTTCCAAGACTCGTTATTCGACGTTGTCGAGTATATGGTGCAAACAGGTTCATATCACCAACATTTGATAAGGCAGTGCCATGCACATTGTTGTGCCATGTCATTGTAGAATGCAATGGATGTAAACTTCCGCCGATATGGTTGTATAGCAATGGGTTGCAAGCGCGACTGTTTCTTGATAGTGATGGACAGTGCGTTACACATTGTTACAGCGCGATTGTTGTTATTTGATAAATATTGATTTATTACATTTTTCCACCAAAAGTATACTTTACAAAAACCAACTAAGGCACATTGTTTAAATAATCGATTAACATACTTATGATGTTGGTAGTAATGACTTATATTCATATTATTTACCGACCGAATTTATATAATTTTATTTATAAGTCGTTAAGTCATTTATAGCCACGGTACATCTTATTACAAATTAATTAAATCTAATCATCTATCAATATGTAAATTTTCGCTATAATTACAGAAACCAAGGTTTCAATGCCCCCCCCCCCCCTCAGCCCATGATCGTCTACTGCTGAACATAGGTCTCCCCCATTAATCAGTCAGTTTTCAATGTCATTTAAAGTTAAATGGGACGCACTGGCGAATGTCTCTTTACCGACATTTTTTTAAACGGTTCATAAATGATGAAGTTCTAAACTAATAAACATAAAATATACAAGAGAGTTGAGAACCTCCTCTTTTTATGAAATTAATAAAGAGAAAAGATTTGATAGTTTGTTCGTTCCCGATTAACTCAAAAAGGAATGTATCTATATATAATAATTCTCTTTTGAATAGAAATCAATTCTATCCGCGCGTAACTTAGGCTATATTTTTTAGTTGAAGAACGAAGGGACGATTTTCTAGTAGTAAATAGGGCAGTGAAAAATAACCTTCAAAAGTCTCTTAATAATCGCCGAAGATCTAAATCATTAGTAATCAACAAAAGTGGATTTGTTGAAAATGAATCATAGATATATTCTTATCTTTTTCTGTTAAGTTCAACAGTTCACTCGGACGACACAAGTAGGTACACGCATCCGGCTTTGAGTCACTGAAATGGATAGACATACTCGCAGTCGTATGTCTATCCATTTCAATGACGTTTTTAAACATTTGAACTTTGTGTATTGATAAGCTGTTAGTCAGTGTTTGACAATCATTAATACGTGTAAAACATATGGAAATAAATAGGACGGTGATAAATAGGAAGCATTTACTATCACGACGACCGGTTGGCGCAGCGATAAGACACTTGTCTTTCACACCGTACGTCGAGGGTTCGACAAACATTTGTGTGCATGAACATGTCTGGATGTAAAGACCACCGAAGGACGTCAGCAGCGTCCATTCTTAGTACGGTGGAACATAGTGCGATCGCCAACCCGCCTCAAGCGTGGCAATTATGGCGCATTTCCCCACCATGATGCGATCAATGGGGGAGGCCTGTGTCCAGCAGTGGACGATCATAGGCTGAGATAATGATGATGATGATTATCCCTTAGAAATAAATTAAAATTCCGAGCATTATGTTACAACCAGCTGTTAATGCAGTGCTAACACTATGCGTTACGCACATTGCATCAAGTTATTGCGCTTACGTGCGCACTTTCACCAACTGTATATTAAAGCGCGTACAAAACGATTAGCTCAATACACAAGTGAAAAAAAAAACAAGAAAAAATACACTTTTGTAAAATGTAATATATTTTTATGTGACTGTTTTCAATAACATAGTCTAGATTTAGTCCAACACGAAGATTGGCAAAATATCTTTATAAAATATTTTTATCTTGCAATATTGCATTTCTAATTAAATTTAGAGATAAATATGTCTATTGAAAATCGATTTGTAAGTACTTAGAATGTTTTATTTTAATTGTATCTTTCATTGTTACATTTAGGATGGAACAGAGGTCAACGGTCAGAGGTCAAAGTAGTCGCATGCATGTCGTACTGTGCTGTGTGCTCCACGAATTGTCAAGAAATATAGTTTCTTACTAGCGATACATAATTTTTTTAGCATTTTAGTTATCACTCTTTGTCTGGACCGGTTTCATTGTTTTAGTGAGACAAAATTCCAAATTTCACCTACACATACTATACTACTACTGTACTATAGTTTACTATTTTACAATTGTACCCGTAACTATATTAATGTTTATTTATATCACCAAGTTATATATTTACTGTGTCGATATGACTCAGTGTCCTTGAAAACGTGAGCGTAAACATGACCGCCTCCTTTACTATCTTTAATGTTTCTAATCAATTAAAATCTATTAAGCTTCTTATTAATTTGCTCTTATCATTTTTTAATCTCCCTCATAGTTAATAATCGTGCGAAAATACAAATCTTCATGGTTGTATCGCATACTGATATGCTTTTTATGCAAAGGAAAAGATAAATAGTTGATGTATTCAACGAGAGTTATATGTTTTTTTTTATTAATACCAATGTTTTGGCTGTTACGTGTACCGAATATTATTAGTAAGTCATGTTGAGTAAAAAACTAAAGGTACCACTTATTGTGTCTCGCTTATATACGAATAGGTCAGCTGATAAGATACTTACTTAGCTGATACTTATATTTTCTATCTTAATCAAATATGGGAAACAATTTCTTGCATTTATGTGGTGGAGGTATACAGAGAGAGAGAGAGAGAGAGAGAGATAACTGATTTCCGATTTCCATAGTCTTGACATGACTTTGTCATTTTCTTTTTATCCATTTACAAAAATTAACAAAAAAATTAAGTTTTCTTCGCGACAGTCTTACCAAGTTCCCGCGTCTTGCAAAGTCACTAAATGTAATTAATTACTTCTATTTATTATTTATGCATACAACTTCATAATTTTTCTCATTAATTAATATTTATGTTATTATAAAAAAATTGCAGATTAAATGCAAATAACATCACATTGTTTTAAAATCACAATTTTATTTTAATATTAGTAATTCGGAGAACTAAATGCCAGATATTGATTAAATTTAAAACGAAAACAAATATTTTGAAAATGAATTTGATACATACATACCGTGGTAATTTAATTAGATCATTGAACTAATAAATTATTATCATCTCGAAATAGTTCGTCTCGTCGCTGCCAACAGATGTTCAGCACTGAACTTTCCCCAGTAATCGGCTCAAATATCTCTCCCCTGCCATCCAGTGCACTCCCGCGCCCTCGTGCTTTACCCTCGCGTCACGTGTTCATTGCTGTCCTGTAATTGAAATGGTTTTTTCAACATAACTCTCAACACAGACCTTTGCGCTCTTTCAATTCCCACCATAGTAGTCTTCGCCGCGCTGCCCCACACTGAGATGCAGTAGCTGATCACTGATTGACAGCGCGGCGTAAATCACTTAACAGAGAGCTATCTGCGCAGTCGCGGAGTTACTTGAATATGTAATAGTGTTCCTAACTCTTGTAGAGATCTTGTTGATCTTGTTGAGAAATCCTCTTGATGAGAAATAACTTCTCATCAACCAACAGACCTGTAGGTACTTAATTACGTCAGACCGTTGGATGGTTTCACAATTACAGCAATTGAATGAATTTTTATGACGGATTTAAGTGATGGTTCCGATGCGGCCTATTTGTGAAAACAGAGAAATTTAGTTTTTTTTTTACTGTTGATGGTAAAAAGATTTGCACGGAGCCAGTCTGATGCTCTTTTTATGGCTTTTCCTGTTTTATCGACTGCACTTTCGCAGTTTTTGTCATTACAAAGGATCACTGTATAATCGGCATAACAGATAATTTCTGTGTGTTGAATTTGGAGGTTCACGATATCATTTAAATAGATTGTGAAAAGGGTGAGTCCAAGGACACTACACTGCATTATTACTTTATTTTTGCTTGTCCCATAGATGCATTCCACAAGTTAATTTATTTTTATAAATTTCGTAAGTACTTGTGCTAATCTTACGTTCCGAGTCGATGAACTCTTCACTACGACGTTTCCAATTCGCCTGCAGCGCTACTTTCCTTTCGTTACGAGCAAACGACCATCGGGGAAAATTACTAACACGCACTGTTTTATTCGCCACGATAGTTATTGTACAAAATTGGATTTTTTTTTTAGTAATCCCTTTAAGTTATCTTTACAACATAATGATTAAAACAGGCAGTTAATCGATAGACGAGACATTTAAATTTATTAGTGTATAAAATCCAGTTATTTAACATTTTAATTTTGATTAACAGGAATATTATTAAGGCTAGTCGATGTTCCGAACATAGAATCTCAGCGTTTGTCAACGTCATTACCTACTTATAATTTAAATTTATCCGCATGTGGGTGTGTTACGCTATTTTCGGAATCATTCTGTATTATTAATTTAGAAGCGTGCTATGATTAGTTGTGCTTCCTCTTTCTATTATGGGCACAAATATTATATAAAAAAGATTTGATTGTTTTTTTTGTTCTCAACTCCAAAACTATTGAATATATACCTAGTCATAAGTTCTGTTAAAAACTTATTATTTTAAATTTTCGAATACCGGCCAGATATACCTCCCCCTCTGAATAACGGGCGTGAGTGCTTTTAGTGTATTTAGTGTATTTATTTCGCTCGTTTCCAGCGTAATGGTTCTAAAGAATTCGATGGCGTTTTCGTGATGAACACTGGGACTGAGGACTTCTCCCAGCTGGGCAACGTGGAAATGTGGCGGCATTCAAACCGCACCGTGTATCGCGACCACTGCGGCGAGGTGCGCGGCTCCATGGGCGAGCTGTGGGCGCCCGAGCTGGGACAGCCCGAGCTCGTCGTCTTCTCGTCCGACCTCTGCACGTGAGTATGACATAGCACATCAACATCTGCAGCAAGAGAAGCAGCAGACCTGTCACTAATCCCATCGCCACAAGAATCGGTTCCTTGTCGTCCAGTAGACCGTAATCTTGATCAGCGCCCGTCCCCGTATCGTGTTGCGTCGTTCCATATGTGACTGCTTTCTTAGAACTATTTGGCCCTATAGTAATTCGTTCTGATGTGACCGGCCCATTACCACTAGTTATTTCAGAAATACTTTAGTTCTGTTCTCCCCTTTTACTTATATTTGACGATTATGTGCAAAAGGCGAACTGATTGATTCCTTTTTTCTTTTATAAAAAAAAAATGGTTGTAACGTGGAGATATTGATAATTTTATGTGTCGTTTTCATTGCAGGTATTTAACCCTAGCCAAGGTGGGGCCGCTGACCGTGGACGGTATAGAAGGGATGCAGTACGCCACGAACGACTCAACGTTTGACAATGGATACAAATATCCTAGCATGGTGAGACTCCAAAGTATATTAAACACTGGCCACTCTGCCCTACAATGAGGATCGCGCAACGCGTCTGCAACTCCAATTGTTGCGTACGTCTATGTGTTTGAAGCGCTTGTCTCTTAACTTAGTGTTACAGTCAATTCTTTTAATTTCCTCCACTAGGCATGTTACTGTGACGAGGTGCGCGACGAGAACTGTCTCCCGGCAGGTGCCCTGAACGTGTCCGCGTGCCGCTTCGGCTCACCCGCCTTTGTCACGCTGCCGCACTTCCTCGGCGTCGACCCCTACTACGCTGATAAGATCGAGGGACTGTCGCCCAGCGAGTGAGTACACACGATTCATGATAGAGATTGTAGCGATTATGGAAAAAGTTATTCTATTAAAAAATAGATCTTACTTTTTAACCGCCTTCAAAACAAGTTTCTCAATTCGGTTGTAGTATGATTTTTTATGTCTGTTACCGTAGAACTTCTTCATTAATGAACCGATTTCATTTTTTTTTTGTTAAAAAAAGGAGTAAAGAAAGGGTCCCATTTAATGTTAAATATCATTAAACCTTGGTTTCCGAAAA